>JAMXBB010000007.1:107366234-107381234 GCA_024138015.1 Lumnitzera littorea | reverse complement strand
GGTATAGTAAATCGTGTTGTCGAGATCTGGGGGATTTCATCCACAAACGTAAAGTTTATGGTTTGGGGAATATGAGTTGAAGCAATAACAAGAATATTTTTAGTGGAACATCTTTCACAATCCCTGGAGAGATAGTTCACTAATAGACCGAGACATTTATCGAATTTGAAAAAGAGTCAGAAGAAATGGTTCGATCCTCTTATTTTTCTTTCTCGAATCGAGGAAGATGCCTCTTGGGTTGACGTATAGTGCGGCTTGTCAGATATATTGGGTCATATGGGATTTCCCCATTCTCTCCCCCGATCGAGATATCTTCTATTTCAGCAACAGTAGTATTTATATCATTCGTGGGTGCGGCTAACTCCCCATGAGGTAACTCTATGAGTTTCCATGGTAAAAGAAAGTGATTCAGCTGTTCCGGAAGGCGGATTAAACTCCAGTTTTTTCACTTTCATTCATTGATTCACTCCTTCTTTCTTAAGATGAGAGAGAAATATCTCTATTCCAGAATAAGCCAAGAAATTAACAAACGAGAAATTTGGAAATCAAATTATTGCTAATTGCCCGAAATGAGAAGCAAAAATATGGCATTACTTGAATGCGACTGCGGGTACATGCGAAGAAATGATCAAAACGGTTGTATTTGCCAGAGAATTGGGAGCTGCAAGACCCACCCATCGAGCAGGGACGAAAGTCGGCCTTAGTGATCCGACGGTGCCAAGTGGAAGGGCCGTCGCTTGGGTCAGAGCGTAAGCTAGTGATGCTCTGCATGCATTGCACGGTGGATATGAAGAAGTAGACCATTATCTCGGCAATAATGAGCCCCAGCAATTCCTTCTTTTCCTTTCTTTTCAATCTGACCCCACTCGTTTCTCAGGGAATCAATCCCGGTCTAAAGGACTATCTTCACCAGTCTTGTAGCCCGCCCGCATGGAAGCAAGCTAGCCCCGTAGGTTGGGGGAAGAGGAAATTTCCAAAGCAAAGGATTCTCTGCGCATTTCACCGCTCCATCAGAAATTCCCTCTGCCCATACTGTACTCCAGCTTGGTAGTTTCCACCGCCTGTCCAGGGTTGAGCCCAAAGAGTCGGGCGGAAAGGGGAGGGGGGGGGGGGGGGGGGGGGTGGAAGCTAATTTAATTATTTTCTTTTTATCTTTATTAAAACGTTTACTTTTATATAAGATTTTACCCCATTTCTTACCCTGAAAAAGCAGGGACACCTTGCGTACTTGAAGTCCGCCACTGGAAACACCACTTCCCGTCCGACTTGCATGTGTTAAGCATGCCACCAGCGTTCATCCTGAGCCAGGATTGAACTCTCCATGAGATTCATAGTTGTATTACTTATAGCTTCCTTGTTCGTAGACAAAGCGGATTTGGAATTGTCTTTCATTCCAAGGGATAACCTGTATCCATGCGCTTCATATTCGCCTGGAGTTCGCTCCCAGAAATATAGCCATACCTACCCCCTCGCGTCAATCCCACGAGCTTCTTATCCATTCTCATTCAATCACGGCGGGGGAGTAAGTACAGATTTTTTGGCACATCACATTCATGCATTTACAATTCACGAGCTAGGACACGAGTCGAAGCTCTCAATCCGATTTCATAACTAATTAATTGGTGGAGTGCGTACGAATAATCAAAGGAACTTCTGTATAAACAGAGGTTAGCTGGGCTTGATCAAATGGGCTAAAAGCATAGCATGGGAGAAAGCCATATTCTTTAGTTGAAGTTGAAGAAGCCCCTTTATTGCGGGGTAAAGCAGCTTGGTAGCTCTGTTGAGGTCTATCCTGGACATGTCATTTGGTGCAACAGTATATCTACATGTTGGTTATAGTGGTGAAGATGAAGTGTCATGTTGCTGTTGGGAACTGCTGCTGTGTATGAGTGTAGTAGGTACAGGATAGTACGTAGAGTGTAGTGTCTGGGAGGTTGAAGTTATGTCACTGCTAATCTGTTTTTGCTGTCGGTGACATGCCTGCAGGACGTTGGGATTGTTTCGAATGTTGATTTGTGTTTACTGTTGGTGAAGGAGAGGCGATGGTGATTGTGGCTAGATAGTGGTGATTGTGGATGGTTAAGAAGTGATCAATGTATGCAGTCGTGGATGCAGTGAGGATGGGGACGTATGTGTCGTGAAGCTTGGATTAGGCATGTGTATTGCGCATATAACGTGTTGCTTATTCAATGCTTGGACAATGTGTTTTGCTACCGAGCGTGATTAGTGGATGGTGAGTGTGCATGAGGGTTGATCCATGCAGCGTAGGAGATACGTATGTGTGTTTAATCTAGACGTATTTGTAACTGACATGGAGTACAATGCGGCATGGTAAGATTCGAACCTATAACCTCAAGCTAATCCAATGCTAATACTCAAATACTTATCCGTTAGGTTGTTAACCTGTACCTCAATATTGAGTGTAATTAAATTGTATTTAAATAACGTGACTTTCTAAAACTATTTGAACCCAACTAAAATCAAATTGATTGACATTAAAATGTTTTACTTTCTAAAAATCTACTTTCCTAAAAAAATATTTATGATTTTTCTTTTTTTTTCCATTTATTGTATTTTTATCATTTTTCAAATTTTTATTATTTTTATATTTTATTATTTTTCAAATTTTGAAATAAGACCTTATTAAAAAAACAAAAATTTAAACTACGAGAGGGGCAAAAATTGGGTGTCCATAAGGAATAAGCAATTTTAATGTCTCAAATATACACGTGACAAATAAGATAACCCTATGACCTCAAGCATTTGTCTTATAACTTCAGCAAATGAGATAAATTCTTTTCCAATATTGCTTATTCGATCTTAAAGAGTACAGCTTTTACAAAGCAATGCCGTTTCTCAATTCCCTTCAAGAGTTGCAAATGAAAAGAAAAGATTAGGTATTTATAAACTCTTGGACATAATGACATCCGTTACATCATCTCAATGATCCATAAATGACATAAAGCTTACTCACTAGTTGATGGGCTTAAGGCTAATAGTCTTCCTTATAAGTGCATAAGCTTGCTTGAGAGATGAGAGAGGTTGGAAACGGATAAATCGATTCAACAATCCCTATTTTGAGCCCACCAAGCTAAATTTTCCTAAATCATCCTAATATGAATTGGACTTCGTAATCCCTATCTCCTAACCCGTGGAGACAAATCTAGATAAATAATGGGCTTAGCCCAATATATTAATATAATAATTTCAACCCTCTACATCTATTAGTATCACTTCAAAAATTTATATCTCTTAACTAGTGTAATTGAAATCTTTTAAAAGATTTACATCCTTGAATCAATTATATTGATTTCTTTTAATCAAATGGAGTTTCATTTATCCAATATTCCTAATTGTTCCATAGGACTGTATGATGGACAATGTCTATAAAAAGGAGATATGTTTAGATCCTTAAAGCATCTTTTCTCAACAATACACCATTATTCTTAGAGTATGAATATGACTTTAGAAGTTCTCAAACTTTAGAGTGTTCTTTTTTATGAGGCTTCTAATAATATTGTCAACAACTGAAAGTATTCTAATTCCTTTTCATTTTTGCACTTAATATTATTGTTTTATTGTATATTAAATTCTTACAATTGGTATTAAAGCCGTATCTTGTCTCTACCTTGACATATTTGTTTTGAATGAAATATTAATAATATATAAAGACCATATAACATGTCTAGTAATCATTATAGACATGTACAATATATCTTCATATACAACGATCATTAAATCTTATGGGTACATGGATTTTTTAATTTTAGTCATATTGCTCATTGTTACACACAATTACATTAGGATAATACATATGAGAGTGCTTGAACTTTTAGTTTCAAGCAGTTTAATGTCCAAATATTCAAAACCTAAATTTTAGTGCTTGAAAATTAAAAATTTGTTCACCTAAGTGCTTAAATTTTTTATTTTGAATAGTTTAGTCCCATCATGTATATAATGTCTATCAAATGTAGACACTTAAATAAACAAATTTTCAATTTTCAAGCACTAAAATTCAGGTTTTAAATATTTAGGTATTAAACTATCCAAAATTAAAAGTTCAAGTACTCTCATATGCTTTTTCCGTAATTATATTTGAAGAGATTTTTTTTCCCTAAATCTATTGATCCATTGGTCATCTAATTGGAGTTTAGCCATAGCAGCATTAGTTATGCAAATTGTATATTATGTTTAGTTCACATATGATATATGACTTTTATTAGGATGATTCATATCTAATCCAATATTTTACTCACAACAACTTTTATTACCAAGATAAAATATTAAATTATATTTCATAATTAGCCTATAAAAATTAAGAAAGGGAATGTAATTTAACAGCTTATTAATTAAGTTAAATGGATGTAATTGAAATAAAATTTTAGCCCATAAGTAAGATTTTTATATCACTAGATTTGTACTTAAAAGGACATGGTTTGCATTGGCGAAATGTGATATATGTTTAGTGTCAAATCTATTTAATGTATGCATGTGTCTCGAACTCCAATGCAACTATGCAACATGTATATTAGTTTGATGTCAAGTGTGATATTCTAGATTTGAAAAGGGATAACAATAAATGTGGAAAGAAAGGGTTTTTCTCTAAGTAAAGTACATGGACATTAATTATGATATAAGAAAAGATAAATGAATAATTGTTGAAACTAGCTTTTTAGAGAATAACGCCCATTATGAGTAATGGAAAAAATCTAATTGCATTAGTGTAATGTTCATAAAGATAGCAACTTTCCACCGATATTCGTTATTCTATCAATTAGTATGAAGATGTGAAAACATTACTAAAAGTTATTGATAAGCAATTCATAGATTCAGTTGAAGCACTTGATAGCAACCTAATAATGAAATTTTCATCCTTAAGGCTCACTAATGTGAGTGGTGTGTGTAAGCACATCATACAGATAAGAAACATTGCAACTTAGTTGAAAACTCTTAAAGTTAATATTTTTGAAACTTCATGCACCTAGAAACTCAGTTATCAGTAGGACTTACAGTAGCAAATTGCGAACTAGTGGGTCTTTTGAAATATCGAAGAAATTAGAGTGAGTAGGTCTACAAACTTATTAAAGCAGCAGACGTAAAGCTGTTCAGGGGATATGACTACTAATAAATGCAACACAACTTGATATGATGCACAAATTAATGTCAAGGTTCACTCGCCACTAATCCTAAGTTATTCGACAAGATTAGATAAGAGTGTAGGAAAAATAGACTTGAAGAGGGTTGTCTCACAAGAATAGTATATTCAATATCTATTTGTAAAGTAATATAATTCCGGCTTACAAGGGGAATAGACTATTTATAGTAAATCCCTAAGGCAACATTACAAATAAAAAAATTACAATAAGGTATATACAAAAAGGGGATTCTTTGTATATACAAAAAGGGGTAAAAAGGATAAAAGACAAAAAGGGAAAATAGTATAATGTTAGATGAAGAGGGCATATGGCAATGTGACATTAGATTCATACAAGGGTTCTTTAAGCACGGCAAGTGGGAGGAACTAATGTGTTATGGTGAAAAGTAAGCCGAGAAGTGAAAGGATACCGTGAGAGTTGGAAGGAGGCTAGAAGAATAGTACTCGGCCAAGAGCTAGCTGCATTTACTCAGTAGAAGACTTTCGGCAGTTAAAAGTCTGGTCACTTAGCATAGGGCTCTCAACCAGAGGAAGGTTAGCATTGTTACTGGATAATGAACAAAGCATAGTATAACTACCTAGAGCTCCCAAAGAATTCAACCGTCCTCCATCATCATACTGTTTCTCGTAATTGATGGAAAAGAATCCTTCGGGTGAAGGACTGGAGCAGGCCGATAGACAGTAACCCATCAAAACTTTCCTTATGCACAATATTTTGAAAAATCTTCCATAGCAATATGAACCCTTTAAGATCTCTTATAACACATGTGAGGACAATTAGGCAATTAATGAGCTCTTGACCATGTATATTCTAGAGGTGGGAAGGCTAGTAATGGAAATGAGTGAGAGTGCTATGTTGGCAATCAATAAAAAGGACCAAAATAGAGATACATATGCCATAAGTAGTCAAAGTTGGGTCTGGGTTAGTCATCCTAATTTGTTTGTTAAGAATCTAATATGGTTGACATAAGTCATAATACATGGTAGATTTAGTGCTACAATCCATATTTCAAATAATTTGTTGGGTATGCAAAACCTAAGGAAGCTAGTGAGAAGTGAGCAAAGTATCTTATTAAGAAATAAGATCGATTTACATGTGGAGGCTATTGGAACATGCACTTTAGTACTAAATAATGGCTATATTCTAGCTTTGAAAAAGACAGTTTATATTCCATGTTTCTCTAGAAATTTGATTTTAGTTTTGAGACTTGTTCCTTTAGGTTTATTCCTTTAATTTCTCAAAGAATTTCAATTTATTTTATAAACTTGATCTTCTTAAGAATGGTAAATTGGATGTTGGTCTTTTCTTTATTAATTTACAATGCAATGCTACAAATAATGTTGTGTATGTTCATGCTAATGTTAGACGCTATAATATGAATGAATTTCTCTATATTATGGTATCAAAGATTAGGTCATATCTCCATAAATAGGATTAAAAAGTTAGTTGATGACAAAGTACTTAGTAATTTAGATTTTACTAATTTTAAAATATGCGCAAACTACATTAAGGAAAAGCAGACCTATAAGTCACAGAAAGGTATCGAGGAAAGTAATGGAATCATGCGGTCCAAAATACTTCACCTCCTCCATTAATGACTACTCGTGGCATATGTATCTTTATTTGCTTCGTAGTAAGGGCAAAGCACTAGATGACTTTAAAATAGAGAAACAATTAAGAATACAAATTAAAATTGTGAGAATAGATATAGGTGGAAAATATAATGGTTGGTACAGTAAGAATGGTTAAGCTTTTAGTCCATTTACTAAGTTTCTTCAAGAACATAGGTGGTTACAACCTAGCTTAAGCTCGAAGATTTGACTAGGACCTAACCTTGACCGGCACATAACCTAATAATTCTACCAAAGTACTCTTTTCCTCTCTTTTTTTATTTTGTTTTATTATTTTTGTTTGTTGTGCTCATTTCTTTTTAAATAAAATTACATAAGAGCATTTTGTATAATCTTTGGGAGTTTTAGGTTACCACTACTTGGGAAAGAGTAGGGCTTACTTGTTTTTTTATAAAAATAAATAAAAACAAGTTATTTTCAAAATTCTCTTTTTTTTTTTTAACAAAAAAGTGCTATTTTCAATGAAAAATTAAAAACATTTTTTTCAAATAAGAGTCATAAGAAAGAGTGTTTTCATAATTTTTTTTCATCTTTCAAAATAAATATCTTAAGGGTTTCAAAATAAAATTAAAAAAAAAAAATGAGTTTTTGCAAGTTTAGTAAAAAATTAGTGCTTTTCCAAAAATTAAAAAAAAAAAATGTTTCCAGCCTAAAAAATATGTTTTTCAAAAATGAAAAGAAAAAGCAACCCTTTCCGACAACTTAGGAAAAGTAGGATTTTTCATAAATTAAATGCAATTGAGAATAGGTCCTTTTCCTTATAAATTTTTCAAGTAAATGATGTAAACCTAGCTTTATTTGCATAATTGAAATAAACCAAATCATTAAAGTTTTACAAAAAAATGAACTACGAAAACTTGATCCCTAGTAGAAAGTATGTATGTACTTATAGAGTGACTTAAAAATTGAAAAAAAAAAATATTTTTACTTTATCTTCTTTTAAAAAAAAAGATATTAAACAAAAAACAAATTTTTTTTTCTTTTAGTTTTTGTTTGAAATATACTATAAATTAAGATCCCATTTAGTATTCCAATGTAGTAACTTTTAGGGTTTTAATGGGTAGCTCTTAAACCTAAATATCCAGTTTCTTTTGAAAAATTTGTCGATGTTTTCAAAACATAGACAAGCGGCTAAATTAGAAATAATCAGCTTAGTTGGTTCTAATTTACTCAATTTTTTTGCAGTTTCACTAAATGGGGACTCGAATTTTCAAAAACCAAAAGTAACCAATTTTTCCTAACTTTAACTAAAGGTTTAAGTTAAATAGGCATCGGATTTAATTTAAACTAAGTTAAGAAAAATGAAAACCAAAGTTTAAACTCGACAATTTCGCGACTCCATTAGAGATCAACAAGCCAAGTGACTGATCGCATTGGAATATTAGTTAAATACCTTAAAAATTTAAGCTCTTTGTATATATCATAGGTTTTTTTTTTTCCTTGCATATAACTTGTACATATATTTTTTACTTTGTTATTTGACCCAATTGTACAAGCTAGAAGGATATTGGCCCAATTGGCGGAGTTTCTCTAAAGGGTTCTTCATTTGAAATGTATCATGATGTGTTTTAGATATGGTTAGATTTAGAATATATTAGGAACCTTAAGATAGGGGGACATTGTATAAGCTTTAGGTATTGTGGGGTAACCACCACTCAAGATTAATCGGGTTATTCCATTAAAGCTAATGTGACTCTAAATCCATTTATATGAAATAAGGGAGGCCATAGAGATTAGGCACTTATATAATCTACTATAATTGCATACATTTTCCCAAACCGTGAGATATTACATCACTTCAAAAGGTTGCAACCTCATCAATGTCTAAGTGTCCTAAAAGTTCCTTGTAACATTTTGAGTATATCTTATTATCAATTGTTGTGTCTTTTCCTTGTAAATGTCTTTGTAACATTATAATATTTATTTGATGTATACATTATTTCTTTATAAAAGTTAGGATCATTTTGTAAAATCCTAAGCTTTAAGAAAATAGCTTAGACTCATTTTTTTTAGCCAAGTTGGGAGTTACATGGATGAAGTCTTGTATGATGTATTACAATTACACATCTTACTAAGCCGGCTTAAGCTTTTTTTATTGGAAGGTTATGCATGATGGATTTGAAAATACCTATACAGTCGAGAAAAATGGTCGAAAGATTGCTCTCAATTTGATGACCATTTGCCACGTTAGCAATATGTGATTAAACTAAATCAATAAATTAACAAGAACTTGGTGATGAGCTGATTTCAATTAAGGGGAATCATAAAGCCAGATGAGCTGACCTTTCTATTGATTCAATGGCTATTGGAATTGAGTGAACATGGTGACTTGCCTAAAGAGGTCAGAAGGTTGATATAGGAGTTCATCGACTTGTTTCCTAAGGAATTGCTAAGAAGCATACCTTCATTACGTGTGATAGTGTATTGCATTGATTTGCAATATGGAACCATCCTACTAAATCAACCAACCTATAAGATGAATTCTAAGTAAGCTACCAAGTTGCAAAGGCAAGTGAATGAGCTCATTAAATGAGGTTATGTCAATAAAAGGTTAAGCCCATATGTCGTGCTTACGTTGTTATTGGTGAAGAAGGATGAAACTTAGAGAATATATGTGGACAACCAAGCTATCAACAAAATCACTATCAAGTACAAATACTTGATCCTTAGGTTGGATGACATGTTAGATAAGCTACATAGAGCTAAACTATTCTTGAAGATTGATCTTAAATCTGGATATAATCAGATTCGCATGAGGCTAGGAGATGAATGGAAAACTTCCTTTAAGACAAGGCATTAGTTATATGAGTGGTTAGTCATGCCCTTTGAATTGTCAAATGCCTTTAGTATAGTTAGAAAGTTGATGAATCATGTGCTAAGGAATCAGATTAGAAAGTTCGTTATGGTCTATTTTAACGATATACTACTATATAGTCCCAATCTAGTTTGCCACACAGATCATTTCTAAATTGTCTTCAAGATACTATGAGTTAAAAGATTGCTTGGCAACCTAAAGAAGTGTTGCTTTTATTAGAAAGAGGTAATATTCTTAGTCTATGTTTCCAATAAGGGAGGCCTAAGGGTGGACGAAGAGATAATCCAAACTATTGTTAAATAGCTTACCCTAACCTCTTGTATTGATATAAGGAGTTTCTACCACTTAGCATCCTTTCACTAAAGGTTTATTCAGAACTTCAGAACTATTGTAGTGCCTTTAATAGTGTTGAATAAGAAGAACATGAAGTTCTAATGAGGAGTTAAGGAGGAGAAGAAGTTTTTTGCGCTGAAGGGAAGGTTAATTTTAGCCCAAATTCTAACCCTACCTGATTTTGATAAGATCTTTGAGTTGGAGTGTAACGTTTTTAGTATTAGCATAAGAGTTGTTCTTGTACAAGAATGTTGATTTATTACTTATTTTAGTGAGATGCTCAAGGGAATTATCTTAAACTCCTTTGCATATGAGAAGAAACTATATGCACTAATCTGAGCTCTATAAGGATAGCAACATGATTTATTACCTAAAGAGTTCGCCATGTATGCTAATCATCAAACATTGAGGTACTTGAGGATTAAGCCAAAGCTGTCCAAGTGCCAAGTCAAATGGATTCAATTTCTAAAGGGATTTTCATTTGTGATTAAGTACAAAAGAGGAAAAACCAATATAGTAATTGACGCCCTATCAAAAAGACATATGCTGCTTTTTGACCTATAGACAAGATTGATGGGATTTGCTAGTATGAAAGACCAGTACCCTTAGGACCCATACCTTAGTCTACATGACTACTTTATATTTACCTATTTTATTCGAGAGTTGCTTATGAAGGAAGCCCATAGTGGAGGGTTATTAAGTCATTTTGGAGAAAGAAGGACATACAAACTATTGAAATATACTAGCCTAAAATGTTAAGGGATGTCCACTAACTTATGGAAGATGTGTGAATTGTAAGGAGGTAAAGAGCTGAGTTGTGTGCAAGGAAAGGCTATATCTTTACCTATCTTGACCAAACCTTAGGTTGAGTTGAGTATGGTTTTGTTCTTAACGTACCTAGAATGGCCCATAGGAAGGACGCTATTATGGTAGTCATTGACAGATACAGCAAAAAGGCACATTTTGCGCCTTGTAACAAAATTAATGATACTTTAGCTATTTCTTTTCTTTTCTTTTCTACAGGAGACTGTAAAGTTGCATGGAGTACCCTATAGTATTATTTATGATAAAGACCTTAAATTCCTGAGCTATTTTTGCAAAACCTTAAGGTGACAACTCAGAACCAAGCTACTTTTAGCATATCATGCCATCCATAAACTGATGGATAGATAGAAGTTGTTAACAAAACCCTAAGCTACTATTAGAAGGAATTTATCTGATTGAGATGATTGCCTAGCCATACTATTCATAGTACCATAGGAAAGATACTGTTTGAAGTTATCTATGACTTCAATCCCAAGCTGCCTCTTGACTAGACACCAATATTGAAGTCCGAATAAGGTGCTCTTGAAGTTGGAGATCAAGCTAAAGTTCTACAATAAATCTACCATAAGGTTACTGAACAATTAATATGAGCTGTTAAAAGACTAGAAGAAAGAAGTTAAGGACAAAGAAAGAAGAAGTCATTCCAACCAAGAGATCTAATATGGTTGCACCTTAGCAAAAGAGGTTTTCGAGCAATAGGAAGAACAAGCTATCGCCCCGAGTTGAGGGACTATTCAAAGTGCTTTAAAATTTCAATGATGATACATATTGGCTCAAATTACTAGAGGGATATGGAGTTTCTGACGTATTCAATATTGTTGACCTAAGCCCCCCATCTAGCTAAGGAAGAAGCGCTAATAGAAGACTCTATGGATTTGATCCCAAATCCAAAATAACTCGACGGGAATGATTGGAATCAACCTCAAGGACCTCTCATTCGCTCTTGAGCTAAAGGACTTACTAACATGGTACAATGGATTCTCTCCCATCAGCCAATTTCAAAAGAGTTTAACCTAATCTATCGAGCTAATTTGATTGTGTACTTGAGCTGCAACAAGCTAAGCATTGTGTTGGTATAAGAACAAGGTTTGTCAAAGCTATCCATTAGCTTGCCTAAAGTTATGACAAAGGCATCCAAACTATTCTAGGACTCCCAACCTTTATTATTGACCTATTTTGAATACTTCCTTGTAAGCCTAGAACTGTCCAGGTATGAATGCCAAGCTATTCGAAGTCCCTATTATTGCCGACGTTATCCTAACATACGAGACACCGCTATGTAGCATATCATCAAACCTCTCCCCATGTGATATGTGTTTTACTATCTAATTCGCATAATTCAAAACTAAGATATTCTTTTGTAGAATATTTATGGATTTGGCCCTTTCTTTTATAACATCATTGAATGTAATAGTTTTCCTTTTTTAGTAAATGCCGTTAGTGTAATGTAACCCTAGTAATGTAGGTATACATACTCCATGTTACGGACATTATGATCATCTCTATAGAAAACACCTTAGCTCTTATCAACCCCTTTAGTAAGGATTGTAGCGAGTGACCTACTTGACTTTGATTGTGCATCACATCTAACGAGTTATGTGGCTGTTTGTTTTCGTTTGGTGTATCACACCATTTGATTAACTTACGAGTTTTCACTAAACCTCTACTTCGAAACCTATTACATTTTCTTTGATAGCTTCGAAAGACTTGTCCACACTGCAATAAGATCTAGTCATAGATACATTTGCAACCCCTCGTATTGTATCATTAGTGGTCCTAGATCTGTGTAACGAAATTAACTAGGATGTCAATTCTATAAGTGAACTAGATTGTGATGCCCATTAAATAGAAGGTGACGGAACTATCATCGAGGTGCCTTTTGATGTAATAGCCTAGAGTTCATCGAAAATTCAACATTAAGCATACTCAATGGGTAGCACTCCCTGGATAGGTGACCTCTTAGAAAGCAGTTGATACCAATGATAAAATCATGATGCATTAGACACCAAAGTGAGCAATGCCTTAAAGGAAGGAGTTCCGAGAATCGTTACATTATGTATGTAATATGCTATCGAAATGTACTTTTTGAAAAATTATGAATATGTTCTTGATGTTAATTAAGTCATTTGAATGTTCTTGATGTTGATTATGCCATTTGAATATTCTCGATGTTGATTTAATAGTAGTTTAGGTATTTATATTGTTGGTTGAGTTTGATTCAAGAGTATGATGATGTTAGGTGAATTTGTTCATATGAAAGTTGATTTTCTAAAAAAGTTAATGTTTATGATGCCAATGAATGTACTTGAATCTTAAATGAGCCCTACAACCAGGCTTTTACTTTAGTAAGTTTTGATTTTTAAGATTCAATATTTAGGCATTTATAGTCATTTAGTTTTTTGAAAAGATTATGAAAGTTCATATTACATTCATCTTATTCTTTATGATATTCAATTTGTTCTTGAACTTTTACCTTGTGGATCCATTAAGTGGGTTAGAATTCATTAAAATCTTGTTTTTCTATCCAATTTGAGACAAAACTTGATTCATGTGGAGATAACTCCCAACCTTTGTTCATAATTAATGAATCCCAAAATCTTAAACAAACATAAATGTAATTGGAATTAAAGATTTAATCATGGTTATTGGAAAAAGTTTGATATTCTTAGGATACAGACAAGAGGAAAGAATATGTTTGTGGAAGAATAATAATAATAAATAAATAAATAAATAAAATTTTTAAATAGTACCCTTGTATGTTGGGTTAAGCTGATCCATAGTGGTTCAACATGAATCGAACCATTCAGTCTAAGGTCATAAACATATAACTTGTAAACCCTAGCTTATTGAGTATAGAGTCGAACTCAAGTGTTGTAGATAATTTTCTTATATCAATAAAACCAATAAATTTAAAACTAATTAAAATTTTAATTACGAAACTTAAAACGAATATGAAAAACACTAATATACTATTTAGATACTTAATTATATATGAAAACCTTAAACTGTATGTATGCGTAAATATAAGAGATAAAACCGGAACCTAATAAAAACCCCAAAATAAAAAACCTAGGCTTATAAAATTTATAAATTTACCCTAATGGTGATAAAGCCCTAATTGGATATAATTATCAATAGACATGTAATCGCGTATAAACAAATAGAGATAACTTATAAATACTAATAGATATAAAGAGTAACAAATGAATTAAATAAATTAACAAGATTATAAATATTATCTTATAATTATTTGTAACGTCATACACACATACACACATATATATGCGTGTGTTGGTTTTTATACTGATTTAATTTTACTACATATTTTATATTTATATATTATATAGTATACATTAATTTTTTATCCTATATTTTCTTCCATTATGATATCATATTTTATCTTAATTACTACCTAAAAGTGGGTAAAATATTAAGAAAAGTAAAAGAAAAAAGTTAATTTATAATTTTTCTTCTTTCTTTTTTCTTCTTTTCTTTCCTTTCTTCTTTTTCTCTTTTTCTCTTTCTATATTTGGTTGTACAAGTGTCATATAAGAGTTTATCACATATGAGAAATGTAAAAGAAATAAGATAAATATTAAGTCAATATATGTCATTTTCACTTTATCTTTTTCTTTTTATCTTTTCTCTCTTTATTTTCTTTTTCTTTCTCTTTTCCTCTCATTGTTGGCTACATGCACCCTTTAGAACTCACTTCCACTTTCTTTTTCTTTTACAAATTTAAAGTAAAAAATCAAGCTTTCTCTTTGCCTAATTAAATTGACACCATTCTTTCTCTCTTTCTAACTTCTATTATCTTCTTTTTCTTTCTTTTCTTTCAATCACCACTAACTTTCTAGCTTCTACAAATTACTTCACTTTTATCATCATTTTTCCATCAACCCAAGAACAAGGAGGAGGGCATTTTACTAGCAATTTGCAAAGACAAAAGAGTAATTAGACTAATACTCATGTTGTATTTGATTTTTCTTTGTAATATAAATTTATATGTACCCTTTTGTTGTATATGTATTTTGTAGTGTTTTAGGTATTAGGAGTACGTAATAGTAATTTTATGTATTTTAGTATTTTTGTAACAAAATTATATATACATGTATTTGAATTGTATGTATAGTTGTTCTTCATGTATAATACATGTACATATACATAATGTTAAGTATACTTACTTTATCATACATATGTGCAAAATAATAGAAAATAGTATAAATACATGTATACTTAA
>JAMXBB010000007.1:107246010-107352929 GCA_024138015.1 Lumnitzera littorea | reverse complement strand
CCTCCTGCTCCATCTTTATGTGCTTCTCATCCTCACCCATCTTCAGTTCCCCCTCCTCCCCCTCCTCCCCCACCTCCCCACCTTCTTGTGGCTACTGTCTCTTCCCCATCTCCTCCTCCTCTTCTCTCTTCCCCACTGCCTCCACCTTCTCCTTCTCCCTCTTCCCCATCTCCACCTCCTGCTCATCCTCCTCTCTCTTGCCCACCTCCACCTCCACCTCCACCTCCACCTCCACCTCCACCTCATCCTCCTCTGTCTTCTCCACGACCTCCTCCATCTCCTCCTCCTCCTCCCTCTTCCCCCTCTCCTCCTCCTCCTCCTACCCCTCCTTTGCCTTCTCTTCCTATTTGTCCATCTCCTCCCCCTCCTCCCTCTCCCCCTCTTTCATTAGGGCTTAACCATATTAAAAAATTGCCTGCACTTGCTCTCCCTCCTCCTCCTCCTCCTCCAACTTCTATGAACAAAATGCCTTCTGCATCACCACCTCCACCGCTTGTGGATTTGATGTGCAAGGAATCTTCAACGAGTCCATCAAGTGGTCCACCACCCCCTCCACCAGCAACTTTTGCAAAAGGACGAGCTTGTGATAGCAGAAGCAATAATGGACTGGTACCTCCAACTCCAAATCCTCCTAGTGCTCCATTCTTGGCAAAGGGACGAGGGTTGGCACGAATTGGTCCCAAAAGTCAATCTCAAACCAGAAAGGCGAATCTAAAACCTTATCACTGGTTGAAACTGACAAGGGCTATGCAGGGAAGTTTATGGGCAGAGGCACAAAGATCTGATGAATCATTGAAGTAATATTACTTTTTTGGCTCAACTTTTGATGCTGTAAGGTTAGATATGACCCTATGATATTAGCTTCTACTGCTTGGAATGTAGGGCTCCTGAGTTTGACATGTCAGAACTTGAAAGTCTATTCTCAGCAGCTGTTCCGAATTCAGATCGTGTTAGCAGCAGTGGAAAATCTACTTGTGGCGGTGGAAAGAAATCTGAAAAATTCCAGCTGGTAAAGTATTGATTAAATATGGTTGTTAGTGGGGCTACCTTATGTACAACTCATTTATTTTCCATTGAGCTGGTGATTTGATTTTACTGCTTTTCCAAACTGCTAATATTTTTTTCTTCTCTTGATATATCTGAGGCAATCCTTTTCCCTCCCGACTAAATCTTCTTTGATGATTTAGAGAGCATAATGTAGTATTGGTTAGAATTTAGGCTTTCCTGCCTTTGTTAACTGGTTGAGGTTGCTTGCTCTGTGTTATCATGTCCGTTGCTTCTGGTTTTTGGTTATTAGGTTGTCTTTGATGTATTACTTGTATCAAGACCTTTGATCTGCATACGGAGTGCCTTTGTCTTAAAAGTTTTTTCCATTGCATGTTCTTTGATAACTTAAGGAACTTATTCTAGAGCTTCCTCACTTGTCTTTGCACTGGTTCATTGCAGATTGACCTTCGAAGGGCTTATAACTGTGAAATCATGCTTACAAAAGTCAAAGTTCCTTTGCCTGACTTGATGGTAAAAGCACCTAAAATAATTTTTTACTTTTGAAAGTTACCTGCCTCATTTGGAAGCTACGGCTTTGCATTATCTTTTTGAAGTTTATTTCCTGTGAAACACAAATATGCGTGCAGGCATGCACACAGACACACTGATAGACAACATTTTGATTTATCTGGACTCTTGAATGAAATGCAAAGTGGAGAATGTCAGTGTACTTAACAGCACAAGAATCCCATAAATATTCTGTGTAATTTAATTTAGTATACTGTTAGGGCTCCTCCTTTTTTCTGGTGGGCTCTGCCAACTGCTTCCGTCTTAAAAATAAACAGACTTCTAGATTTGTTCTATAATAACTGGTGTTGGAGGGGAATAACTGCAGTTGCACAGGCCACCTTTGGATTCATGATTCGTTCTATAATAATAGGTATTGGTTAAATTTTCTAGGGGACTCCTAGAGATTGTCTCAATGAACTCTAACCTCATGCACGTTGCGTTGTGTTAATCCTTGACCAACACTTTGGCTTGATGGAGACTGTTTTTCCATCAAATTCTTTTTGGTCTCTCAAAGGGAGTTTGGTTCACTAAGTCTAGTATTTGGCAAAGGGGATACCTGTATTATTCATCCATAAAAAAGTGAAACTTTCTAACTATTTTTTAGAGAATTGATGCTATGTTCTATTCTGTCGTGGATGAAGATAAAATCTTTTAGTAACAGAACTGATTCATGTCATATCTAGGGATATAACTTGCTGTTTTTCAAGATGAACTTATTCGATATTGAGTTGAACCCACCTGTTTCTTCTTTAGAATGTGGCACCCTATGAATTCCTTGCAGAGTTCTGTTCTTGCCCTGGACGATTCAGCACTGGATGTTGATCAAGTTGAAAACCTTATAAAATTTTGCCCCACGAAAGAAGAAGTTGAACTACTCAAGGTAACTTTTGGCAGGACAATTGTAATCAATCTTGGCATATGCCTATCATGGATTTGTTCATGAAATCCTGTTCATGTTTGACCTATTCTAGTTGATCATCTAGTTTCAATGTTCAGGGCTATAATGGTAGTAAGGAGCTGTTGGGAAAATGTGAACAGGTTAGCATCACTTTCCAGTATGCATTGTCACTAATAGAATATCTTTTTCTAATGCCCTGGATATGCTGCAGTTTGATGTCATCCTTTGCTGATAACGGTGGCTTTAGTGATTCTTCATTTTTTAAATTAGATCTTAGTGTTTGTTGCTGCTACAAACTAAAGTTATAATTGCCGTATAATGTGCTTGTTATAAAGAGAAATATTGAAGTTTACTCAATTTAACTTGCCACATAATTGCAGTTTTTCATGGAGTTGATGAAAGTACCAAGGGTGGAGTCCAAGCTTAGAGTTTTCTCTTACAAGATCCAATTTCATTCCCAGGTCAGACCTTTTGGGTGGACAAGCTACGATTCAGCATTTACAGTCAATAGTTACCTATTTTGTCTCACTGCTTTTTGTCTTTCCATCTGCAGGTGTCAGAGCTTCGTAATAATCTAAATATTATAAACTCTGCATCTGATGAAGCAAGTATCTCATGCGTGAACTCTTTGTCCTGCAACGAACATAATTCTCAAGTATTATCTAACCTGAATAATGTTTTTATTAATCTGATCAGGTCAGAAGCTCAGTGAAGTTGAAGAGAATAATGCAGACAATTCTTTCCTTGGGCAATGCATTAAATCAGGGGACTGCAAGAGGTGAGTTGAAGCTTGCTTAGCATTCCAATTTGTCTTTGAAGATAAAATATACTGCAAAAGGCCTTCAATATAGTGCTATTATAAGAAGAAATCAAAGAATGGAACATGTAACATCCATATCAGGAGTCAATTTTATATGTGAGAGCTGTATTGACTGGGAACTACATGGGAAGAATGAAGATGACAAGACTTGACCCAGAAATCATTCAGATTAAAGTTGTTCAGTACATATATGAAATGGTGTTTGATTTTTCTCTGTTCTTGACATCCTTTCTTGCATTGTCATACTTTTGATGTTGAGTGGTATTACTTTCTCGTGCTTATTTGGTCATCAAACGGTTAACGAGACTAGAATTGCTAACAAGCAATTGATTAAATGGATATAGAACAATTAAGGTTTCCACCTAGCACTCTTAGATCATAGAAATGCACAATGGGGAAATTCTGTGGCTTCCTCACCTCTTTTACACATTCAAAACCAATAACTGTTATGAACTTTTTATTGTAAAAGTCCTTTATCAGGATCTCTGAGAGTGAGTCAGTCCAGAGGAAGAAACACAGATTTGTGGGGCATAATTATTTTCCAGATGTTGTACCATGAGAATAAGGTTTCACCACAATAAATTGAGGTCCATAGATTGATAATTCTTTTGTAGAGACAGTAGAAAAAGATTTTACAGTGAAATTGCCTTGTTTGTTTTTTAGGTTCTAATGAATGGAATCACATTAGTGAGATATCGAATCTTCATTGTATTTGCCTTTCTTTTTGCTAAACTATTCTTATGGAAGTATTATAGGTTCAGCGATTGGGTTTCGACTGGATAGTCTCCTCAAACTAACTGATACAAGAGCGAAGAACAGCAAGATAACTCTAATGCATTATCTTTGTAAGGTAAAGTAGTTTCATTCATCTGCTAACGGTCATTTATTTGTGATATGCTTTCCATGAAGATTTAAGATAATTGGCAGGCCTATTTTCTTCTACTCTCAAGTAGATGATATCAATTATGTTTTTGTCATTTCAAGTAGAAAATTAGCCATTGGAGGGAAAAAAAAAAAAAAAGAATGTAGAGAGAGAAAATCCTCTCTCTGGGTTTCTTTTTATTTGAGTTTCCCTCCTAGGGTTTTGTCTTCTTCAGCTGTTACCTGCTTGTTGACTGCTGGCTGCCTTCTGTTCACCTGCCGCCTTCCGTTTGCCGGCCGCCATCTCACATGAGGGTTTAGATACATTGCCAACATCAGGTTCTTTTCTTGAATATGACCAGGGGAAGCAGTTCTATGCCTCATTGTATTATATTTTGTAATCTCATGAGGTTTAGCCATAGCCTCTGGAACATGTGGTGGTTTTTAAGGCACATTTGCATTATCCTCTTGTATTAGGAGTCTCCTCTTGTGTTGAGTTTAGGGTCTGACTAGACAATGAAATCTTGGCCTTAGATAACTCCATACTTGCAAATGGCTGACATCTTCACAGATCATCTCTTCCTAGTATCTTCCCTTGAAAATTACTACCATAGTAAGGCTGATTTTTGATGAAAGTGACATCCTTGGATGGTGTCATTTTCTTTTTGGGAGGATAACATTTTTAATCCTTTATGGTGTTGGACAATAGTTGTATTGGGCTTGTGTTTTGGAGATTAGTTGATTAAATCTTATTGACGAGAAAAGCAGCAGTAAGGGTAGCTTCACCCCACGAATATTTTGGAACATTTGGCTGAAATAAAAGAAATCAAGAAACATTTAATAGATGAGGACTCTTTTTTTCTACTCCTTTTTGTTGAGGAGTATTTGCACAAGAAGACTATTGAATAATTCCTTCTTTTGCATAAATTGCTGAGGTTGTTGATTAACAAAATCTTATGTATTATTAGATCAAATCCATTTAACATTCGTACTGAGTTGATTTTCAACCATTCGACATAAGTTAGGTTTTATTTTAATAACTTCCTGTTTTACTTTCATTTAGAAAACCATGTTATTCATGTGCAGTCTTCAATTAAAGTTATGAACATCTAGCTCCAGATATATGTGTGTACATCACTATGAAAAAGAATGAAAGGAAAATTTGGTACTTATTGATTGATGGTAGGAATTTTTGTGATGTTTGGCTAAATCACAAACTTCAAAATGAGATCCTTTGCAGCATCATTTGGATAATTACTAGGATCTATTCTTTTCACTCACTGAAATGATGGATGTGCTAGACAATAGTGTTCCATCAAATTTCTTAGTTTCCATACCTGTTTGACTGACTTTGTTTTTTCAGAGTTGTAGACAACCATGACTTCTGTGAGATTTGAAACAGTATTGAGGATATGAAGCCCGTCCTTTGGCCCTAGCAGATCCAATTGTCATCCCTGACTTCTGGTCCTATATGAGAAAATAAATTAGGCTGCAATTAAGAGTTTTTGTAAGTCAAATATGCAAACATAATTTGAAGAAACTTTTGGGAACTTGTAGGTTGTTTTTGAGATATAAAATGAGACTTAGTTTGATATCGCATTGACTTGTTATCAGTATTGATGAACTATCTACACTCTTGATATTTAAGAATAGAATGCAAGGTTGGGAAAAGGTAGAATCTTGTGACATATGGCACCAGAAACAAGGATCCATAAATTTTCCCAAATCAAACCATCACCTAAAATGGATTTAGAGACCAAATACTTCTGCAATTGAGCAATGGAGCATGCACCACTAGACGAACCTGATAGAGATTAGAGGAGCTGCCTTAATTTCTCAGTCTATTCTTGGTTAAAGTTGGGACCTCCCACTGTTTTTTCCTTTTCTGACCCTCAACCTGATTTTCCAGGATGGCTAAGTTTTTCTGAATACCCTTAAAGCCTCCAGTTGTGTCTAAGATCTCCTTTTCATGGAGTTTGAAACATGTATATTTGGGGTGGTGTGACTTCTTGCAATGGGTGCACTGAAGATTGTCCTTGCTGCTGCCAGTTGTTCTCTCATTTTCACCCCTTTGCTGTCATTCTCTAAGTATTTATGCAACCCATAGGGTTGTTTTCTTGAGATCATGATGAATCCTCATTTGCTGATGCTGTGGCATGGCATTTCTTTGACTCTCTCTGCTCAGACTAGGATAATGGTGGCAGTTGATCTCTTTGTTAAGATTTTGACGTACGCCTGATCAGACTCTGCCTTCAAGCTTGAAAGGAACTTGAAAATATGCTCTCTTTCTATGAGCTTCATTATAGTATGGGTGTCCAGGTTACAATGCATTACTAGTGCTTGGCAATGATGCTGAAGCCAAAGTCCATTCTTAATGCTGTGATAATCGGCGACAAAAGAATCACCTTGTCGCGCATTTGAAATCCTTGACTGAAACTCATAGGAGAAGCATTCTTGTGTCTTTAAGTAGGTCTTTTGAGCTACTTCGCATATTTCCTCAGCTGTGGATAGAAACATGCAACTTTCACTTACATTTGGGTGCATGGAATGCCAAATCTTAAGACATGACTTTGGAATTCTACTTGTCCTAGGCTGCAAACATATGCGACCAGAACATGAAAGAGTAATTTCTCAGAATGTTTGCTCTTTGTGCTCCCATTGTGCAGACCTCATTTCCATTGATCTTGAGATCTGTTTATGAGGTTGTAAGCCTTAGTCAATTTGGTCATCTAATATAATTTTGGACATATAGTGTTGCCCTAGAATCCTCTCTTAAAGCTTAAAGGAAAATTTCACTTTGTGATTAATTGGATTCAGATGATTTGTGTTTTAACTTCTGGTGATGAACAGGGGAAAGCAGAGTGTTTATGTGTTGATGGGTCCTCTATAGTTTGCTTTAACGTACTGGATATGGATTCAAGGAAGAATAGGTTATTGATGTGTCTTAAAATTAGCTTACTTGTAACCCCATGTTATTTGACCTGCTGGAGATTAAGTATCACATTGGAAATCAGGTGTGCACTAGAGTTAGTTGGTAATGTTGACACTGTCCAAGATTTAGAACTTATAATTATGACCACAATATAACTTGAGGAGCAGATTTGGCACTCTTGAGAAACTTTCAGAGATTTGTAGAGGATTTTACCTTGATACATATGCTCTGTGATATCATTGTATGGATACAACTTGCAGATGTCTGTCTCCATTTTCTATCTGCTATTTCTTTGAGTGACTTGCCAAATACGAAACAACAAATACACTTGTCGGTAAATTTTTTGCAAAATAATTGCCCTGGCTTCTCATTGTCTGCTAACCAAACATTTCCTCCTTGTTTAATCATTTTTGCTTATAGGTCCTTGCTGAAAAGCTCCCGGAAGTTATAGACTTTCCAAAGGACCTAGTGAGTTTGGAGGCTTCAACAAAGGTAACCTTTTTATTTGTCTCTTTCAATTTGGAAGATTTTCCTATGACCAACAAGTGTGATAAACTAGTATTATTATGCAGATACAATTGAAATATTTAGCGGAGGAAATGCAAACCATCAGTAAAGGGCTAGAAAAGGTGGTACAAGAATTGAGTGCATCTGAAAATGATGGGCTCCTAACACAAAACTTTTGCAAGGTAATTGCACCACCTACTGCTTAAGCATGTATCTTGCATTCTAACCCACTGTTGAGCAATCATATGGCATGAGCAGGATGTAAGTTAAACTTTTGCATTATGTGATAGAGTCCCAAGAGTACAAGCTCCAATTGTTAATGTTTACAAGAGGAGAGGTGATGGGAGTAGTAAGAAGAGCACATAGTGGTGCTGCTGCAGAATATAATGTAAAGTATTAGTAATAGTGGTTAGTAATGTTGTTAGTAGATTAGTAGTAATATGCTGATGTGGCCTAGTGTTATCAATAATATAGTAGTAATATGAGGAAGTAGTATGTTGATGTGGCAAAGCATATTGAGCTGGCACCTATCTAGAAGTATAAATAGCTAAGAGCAAGGACTGTAGAGGAGTTAGTTGGAATCTTGGAATAGAAGTTACCTTCCAGCTGAGCAAGAGCTCAGGTATCCTTCGGAACCCTAATTTCCTATTGTTTTGCTAGCAATTTCTGATTGTGAGTCATATCAATTGGCGCCGTTTGTAGGAAGTCACTTCTCCACAACACATTCAAAGTCTAGAAGCCTTAGACTAGTTGAATTCATATTGTACTGACAAAGAGGTAGAGTAGGTTGTTGGAGAAGAGAAAATCATGACGTGCATTGAGACTAGAGTTAAAGATCTTGAGAAGGGAAATTTAGAGACAAGTGAGGAGCTTAAGGATATTTAGCAACGGATGACTTCGATGGATCAATTGCAGAAGAAAGTGAAGGAGGATATTTCATTGTTAAGAAGTGATGTGAATAAGATTCAAAAAATGATCGAAGACTTATAAATTGCAGCCACGTTTGAAAGTGGATCTCCAGCCAAGTCTTCATCTATAATTGTTAAAGGCAAGCTTGCAGCATAGACGAAGGAGGGAGGATCAAATGGATCTAAGGTTGAAAGACTCATTGGACGAAATGTGGAAATGGATGAAGAATATCAATTAAACGCTTTGAGAGTACAAATTCCGTTATTTGATGGAAATGATCCAGTACATTAGATCCTTATGACCGAACAGTATTTTGGAATCCATCGTATGAGAGAAGAAAGGAAAGTTGAATTGGCCGTAAGTATGCGAGGAAGAAGTGTGTATTGACTTTAGGCTTTGAGAAGAAGAGAACTAGCGCTTGATTGGGAGATAATGAAAGATGAAATGTTGAGAAGATACGGTGGTCAGTGGGCTTCAAATCTGTTTAAGCACCTATCACAATTACGTCAGACATCTACTGTGCATCAATATATTGAAGAATTTGAGGCTTTAACTTCTCAAACTTCGGTAATGTTCGAGTTGCAGCAACTCGGTTATTTTTTTGGAAGATTACAGGAAAAGTTTTAAACTAGAGTTGACATGTTTTCTCCAACTACACTTGAGCATGCCACGGAAATTGCACTCAAGATAGAGAAAGAATTTGAGTGTGGAATTTTTATTTCTTCGAACTTTAGCAATGACTGTTGAATTGAATATAGGAATTTGGTTGCGAAGGACTCTTATCAATCAACCAGCAGCCATTTTATAAAACCTTCATGGAATCCAAAGGTTATTTATCCTATAGCTCCAGTGCACTCGTTGAAAACAAGGGGCGATGTTTTAGTGTTGTCAATAGGACGACATTCTTCAACCATGGCAGACGCTTCGAAGACCATGTCGAGTGGCATTTACGGACAGCAAAGAAACCCTATTTGCTCCACTCATGGTTAACGTCAGTTGCCATACGCTGAATATTTGAAGAGAAGAGCTAAAGGATTGTGTTTTCATTGTGATAAGCCATTTTCTCCAACACACAAATGTCCTAATAAATCACTGAGAGTGGTAATGTTAGAAGAAGGGGATGACTTATAGGACGGTGGGTGGGAGATGGTTGATAGACATGATGAAGTGTTGTAGACTAGACAACCCTCTGATAGGCAGGAGCTAGAAATGGAGTTGTCTTTATTGGCTTTAAAAGGATTTGATGGTCCATAAACTATGAAATTTCGAGATATGTTGAATGCTATTACCATTTCTATAATGATAGATAGTAGAGCTAGTCATAATTTTCTCTCTCAAGCCTTTGTTGACCATCTTAAGTTGCATGTTGATTTTACGACTATCTTTCGGGTTACTCTTGGTGATGGGAATAACATATCCTCAAGGGGCTTGTGTTGAGATGTGAAGGTAGAAATTGGGGATGTTGACTTTTCTGTAGATTGTTATGTTTTAGAATTTGGGGGTTTAGATATGATTCTCGGTGTTACTTGGTTAAAGACCTTAGGAGAGGTTAAGATTGATTGGAAGAATTTAATAATGAAAATTCCTTTCTCCAAGGGTGAGCATGTGTTGTTGGGAGATCTAACACTATCTAATGTTGCTCTATCCTTAAAGTCTTTGGCTAAAATGAGTGATTTTTAGTTGTTTTTTCTATTATGGATATTGGATTCACATGATTATCCATCTAGTAATGTTGTTGACTCACGGATTGAAGAGGTGTTAGAAGAGTTTGGTGATATTTTTGAGGGAAAATCAACATTACCGCCTTCTAAGCAGAGAGACCATTGTGTTCCTCTCAAATTAGGTTGTGGGTCAATTAATGTAAGACCCTATCAGTATGCATTTGCTTAAAAGAATGAAATTGAAAAGATGGTTCACGATATGTTGGTGGTAAGAATTATATGGCCAAATACTAGTCCATTTTCTAGTCCGGTCATATTAGTGAAGAAGGATGGATCTTAGAGGTTTTGTGTTGACTATCGTGCCCTAAATGAAGCCACTATTTCGGATAAATATCCTATTCCTATAATTGAGGAATTATTAGATGAGTTGCATGGTGTTACTATTTTTTCTAAGATTGATCTTAAGGTAGGATATCACCAAATCCAAGTAGTCCCAAATGACATTCATAAAATGGCTTTTCTAACACATTATGGTCATTATGAGTTTTTTATAATGCCCTTTGGCCTTACGAATGCTTTGACTACTTTTCAAGTTATCATGAATGAATTATTTAGGGCTTATCTCCAATGCTTTGTATTGGTTTTCTTTGATGATATACTTGTTTATAGTGTGAATTTGTCTTCTCACTTAAAGTATCTACGAATTGTCTTATAATTGGTGAGAGATTATCAATTTTCAGCCAATAAAAAAAAATGCACTTTTGGCCAACATGCTCTCGAACATATAGTTTCATCTGAAGGTGTTGTGTTTTGGAGTGGCCTACTCTCATCACTTTGAAGGGTGTTCGTGGATTTTTTGGCTTAGCAGGATATTATTGGAGGTTTATTAAAGATTATGGGAAAATTGCTAAGCCCTTGATGGATTTGTTAAAAAAAGATGGGTTCCATTGGTTGACTACAGCTGCTGCCTCTTTTACACAATTGAAAGAAGCATTGGTGTCTGCACTTGTTTTGGCCATGCCTAATTTTTCCCAACAATTTGTGATTGAGTGTGATGTGTTGGGGAGGGGAATTGGCATTGTCTTTCAACAAAATAACAGGTCAATTGCTTATTTTAGTAAGGCATTATCAGACAAAATTTTTGCTAAATCAACTTATGAAAAAGAATTAACGGCTTTGGTATTGGCTATTCAACATTGGTGGCCTTACTTGTTGGGAAGGAAGTTTTTAGTAAAAACGGACCAGCTGAGTTTGAAATACTTATTAAAATAGCGAGTTACCACTCCGGACCAGCAAAATTAACTTTCGAAGTTACTTGGGTATGATTTTGGGATTGTGTATAGAAGTGGACATGAGAACTAAGCTACTGATGCATTATCTAGAGTGTATGATGAGGTCGACTGTGGGGTTCTTTCGAGTCCGATTTGGATCGATTTGATTGAGATAAAAGCAACAGTTACTCAAGACCCTATCTTGTCTCAAAAAATTCAACTACTAAAGGAAGGAAAGTCAACTGGCCAAGGTTATTGTTTGGTAAATAATATGTTGTTCTATTTTGATAGAATGGTGGTTTCATCTAATTCTAAATGGACTTGTATATTTCTTCATAAATTTCACACTTCCTCATCTGAAGGACATGCTGGTTTCTTACGAACTTATAGGAGGATTGCTTCAAATGTGTATTGGATGGGTCACAAGAAAGATGTTGAGCACTTTATGGCTTTGTGTGCTATTTGTCAAAGACAAAAATATCAAACTTTGTCTCCTGTAGGTTTGCTTTCTCTGCTGCTTATTCCTATTGCCGTTTGGGAAAATATTTCTTTGGATTTTATGTGCGGGGGTGGGGGGCTGCCTAAGTCAAAAGGATTTGATGTGGTGCTTGGAGTGGTTGATAGATTCTCTAAATATGGGCATTTTCTATTGACAAAACACCCTATACAGCCCATAGTATAATGGATTTGTTTGTTAAGGAGGTAGTTCAGTTGCATGGTATACCTAAGACAATAGTTAGTGACCGAGATTTTACTTTTGTGAGTAATTTTTGACAGAAATTATTTAAGTTGCAAGGGACTCGTCTTTATTTTATCATTGCTTATTATTCAGAAAAGAATAGACAAACTGAAGTATCGAATTGACGTTTGGAATGCTATTTAAGGTGTTTCGTGTGTGATCAATCAAAGAATTGGGCTATGTAGATACTTTGGGCAGAATTTCACTATAATACTTCTTATCATACCTCTTCTAAATTGTCCCTTTGGAAATAGTCTATGGGCGTTCTCTCCCAATCGTAGGGTCTCTTGTGGATAGGGAAATTGGACATCCAGCTTTCAGGGAGGCTTTGTAATCTAAGGATGAGGTGTTACAACAACTCAAGCACAGTTTGGCTTATGCACAAACACTTAGCTGTTCTCAAGCCAACAAGCATCGAAGGGATATTGAGTTCACGATTGGTGATTGGGTATTTCTCAAACTTTGACCTAGTTTGCAACATAAGGTTGTTTCTAAAGTTACTCCTAAGTTGTCTTCTCGCTTTTACGAGCCTTTTTAGGTGGTGGAACGCATAGGGAAGGTTGCTTACAAGCTCAAATTACCGTCTCATTGTCATATCTATCCTGTTTTTCACGTCTCTCTACTAAAGAAGGTAGTGGGCACTTTTTGTGATATTACAGAACTACCTTCTGATCTATTTCTAGAGGTGGACATAGTAGGTTATTTACCCATAGTTGTTTTGGGCCGAAGGTTTAGAGTAGAAGGCTCCCAAGAGATTCCACAAGTTCTTGTTCATTGGCAAGGTCAATCACCTCCAGAAGCTACATGGATGGATACCATTTCTTTTCATTTACAATTTCCTGACTTTGTCCTTGAGAACAAGGACTATCTTTTGGAGGAGACAATTGATAGAGTCCCAAGAATACAAGCTCTAATTGTTAATGTTTACAAAAGGAGAGGTGATGGGAGTAGTAAGAAAAGCACATAATGGTGCTGCTGCAGCATATACTGTAAAGTATTAGTAATAGTGGTTAGTAATGTTGTTAGTAGATTAGTAGCAATATGCTGATGTGGCGTAGTGTTATTAATAATATAGTAGTAATATGAGGAAGTAGTATGCTGATGTGGCAAAGCATATTGAGTTGGCACCTATTTAGAAGTATAAATAACTAGGAGCAAGGATGGTTGAGGAGTTAGTTGGAATCTTGGAATAGAAGTTACCTTCCAGCTGAGCAAGAGCTCAGGTATCCTTTGGAACCCTAATTTCCTATTGTTTTGCTAGCAATTTCTGATTGTGAGTCATATCATTATGAGTTCTTGATAGATATCAAAAGATCCAACTTTCCTATCTAATTGAGATCTAACTATGAAAGTTTGCAAGTTTGCACTTGGGGCCTAAAAGGGGCACCACCTGTGTGCTGTGGGCAAGTGTGCTTGTGCACCTTGACTCTACTAGCTCATTTCAATGGTGTGTGCCGCCTTAGTGCTCTTTCTATTTAAAAACCAAAAAGAAGCAACAATTTCAGAGTAAGTGCAATATTCTTTAGTCATATGATCCCAACTGTGGTACTTTTATGAATCTGAATTACGTTGGCATTATATCATCCATCCACAGTAAATGCCCATCATTTATACTATTTTCTTATGATATCTTTCAATTAGCAAAAATTGAGTTTGCTAGAGGTTCCTTATGATACACTGGTGAATAGCACACATGGATATAGCAAAAGTGCCATGTTAGCTGGAGTTGCAAGATCTTTTTTTCCAACTGGAAAAGTGGAATACATGTCATGATTTGCATTTGCATGACAATGACATGTCCATGTATGCTGCCCTGTAAACTGACAAGAATGCTAATTCATATGAGCTAAAGGGCAAGCTGCAATACTTTACAATTTGGTGAACCAGCCTGAAATGGCCACGAAGGATTTATTTAGACATCCTGTCTGTTCGCAATCTTTCTAGTATCATGACTTATGGGTTGAGTTCCTAGGTTGGGGATTATACTGCTTGTTCTACATATTTCTATCTTCTTCCTTTTTTCCCCCTCTTATTCTTTGTCATTTTAAACCAAGGACATGAATATAAGTAAGTGAATATGTCCATGTCATGCCTTTGAACTTCTAAAGCTTCCTTGTTAGTTCCATCATCTCTACTAGGAGACTTATAAAGATGTTTCCTCACTGTTTTATTCTCAAGGAAAATCTTACCAATATCATTTGATTGTCTTCATTTCTTTTGTTTTCCTCCATTTCAGTTTTTGTAGCTTTTCTTTGCATTTCATTGAGCAAACCACTTGACCAAAAATTTATCAATTAATATTATATCAAATAAATCAATAGGTTTATTATGGTACTACATGAAAACCAGCATGGATTGAATTGGTTCAGTCCCATCTACTTTCTAAATATGGCAGGCTATTTCCAGGTTCTAAAATTGATAACCATCCTTTACAGAGTAGTTCTGAGTTACTTGAAACACTCCCACTTTGAAGCTACTTATGCTTAGGGGTAGGCGTGGTTTGGTTCGGTACGGTTTGCTTCTCCCTTACTGAACCGAATTTAATATAATGGTTCGTTTTTTTTTTTTTTTTTAAAGTTGAACTTAACCATATGGTTTGGTTTGTAAATTTTTTGAACCAAATTAAAACTAGTTCAGTTTGGTTCGATTCACGGTTTGAATCGTTTGTGTTAAATTTTTATTGAATATTTTTATCTCCAATAAATATGAAATTTCAAATGGAATTTACTCAACTTAATCTTAATAATTAATATAAAATTATGATAAAGAATAACAAAATATGAAAAATTTGATGAAATTTATGAAGATTAATAAAAAAAAAATATAAAAAGGTACAAAATAATTGTATAATTTTTTTTTATTTAACTAAATGGTTTGGTTTAGTTCGGTTTAAAATAGTAAAGTTCAGTTCGCTTTCTCGAATCGAATCATGAACTGTTTATATATAATTGAACCGAACCATAAACTAAACAGTTTGTAAAAAAATCGATTTTTCGGTTTGGTTCACTATTCGACTTGTGGTTTGTGTTTTTTTTGCCCACCCCTACTTATGCCTAATATGAGCTGCATTAGATTTCCGGTTGAATTTTAACTAATTGAATCTCAGCGGTGACATGTTAAAAATGCTCAGATTTAAAGAGGAAACATAACTATGATAAATAAGTGGTAGTGATTAGTAATCCATATGTTAAGATTTTATCTATTTATATGTTTCCATCCACATGAATTAGCTAATTACTACTTGAGTTTAAGTCTCAAGCATAACTGCTAATCAACAAAAAGGGAAATATCTTTGGTATTGGATTTAGCTTTCAACCTTTTCTTTTGAGCAATTCAATGGTCTACAATAGATTGTTTGTTGTGGTATTTCTTTTGTCCCTTTTTTCCTATCATATTTCCATAAAAAAATAGATGGATGTGTGATTCATAAATCTTTGAAATAAAATAAAAAGGAATATATATATATATATATATATATAGAAAGATTTAAATAAATTAATGATTACAGGTTTATGTTTAACCAAAACTAATTGTAAGATTGTAATATTATAGTTCTGGCCACCACAGGGAATAGACTTGTATTCATATAACATGGGGCTTGAGGTAGTCACCAACTGCCAAAGATGGTTACGGTGATCTGATCGAAATTGTACCATCCTAGGCATCTGGTTGGTGCAACTGGCTAACCCAATAGGGTTGGAGGAACCTCCTTGGCTAGATGATCTGCTACCATCCAATTCATTTTGCACTTTTGTCCTCGTATTATACTTTTCAGCATATCATTAAGATCCAAACTTACAAGTGAATGTTGCAGAACTTGAAGGAGTTTCTTGCTTTTGCTGAGGCTGAGGTGAGGTCCTTGGCATCCCTATACTCCACTGTGGTATGTCTTGAATTTACCGTTGAATTGTTAATCTTAAGCAAGCAGATAGATTGCACGAATTAACTGTCATTTGTCATTCATGAACATTTTTAGGGAAGAAATGCAGATGCATTGGCTCTCTATTTTGGTGAAGATCCAGCCCGTTGTCCCTTTGAACAAGGTATTGTCATTACTCGTAGCTATTTATAATAATGGCCTGTTCTGCATCAGAATATGTAGTATTGCCATGTTTGAGATTGTTGTGATCCAAATGGGAAGCAAAATTATGTCTGTCAATTCAGATGCTTATAAAGTGAACACAAATGTGTTCAGGAAAACCAGCTATCTGCTGAGAATGATAAACAGAGTTATCTGAGTGAATGATATTGTGCATTTGACTTGGCATGTTTTCATTTTTCTTGAATCTCACACAAAGCAGAGTGGTTTGGTTTATTTGTCTATTTTTGTTGTTTGGTCCTTTTCATGGCCCAACACCCCCAATCTCCCACACCACAAACGGATCTGTTTAATAAATGAAGCTGTTCCAGTTCCTACAATTTCTTACTTTGTTGATTTCCTGGCAGTTGTGTCAACTCTGCTCAATTTTGTAAGGATGTTTGTACGAGCACACAAGGAGAACTGCAAGCAGCTAGAACTCGAAAAGAAGAAACTGCAGGCAGATGTGAAGAACCATAAAATGAAGAAGATGGGTACTCTTCAGGCTGCATAGAATCCGAGTGTTGACCGTAGAACAAACAGATAGGTACTCTTCAGGCTGCATAGAATCCAAGTATTGACAATAGAACAAACCAATAGTAGAAGGGAAGAGAAACAGCAGGACAAGCTGAGGCCTAAATGCTTGACATAAGGAGGTCTCACAAGAAAAGTTTTGATTACAGATATACAGCTATAGGCATGGATGGCTGTGGTATATCTGGCAGGATACAGGTATGTCCTCACATGTGCTACACTCAAGTGCCAAGTCATGAAATGATAAAGTGCTTCTTATCTCAAATTCCGAGCCTAAACCTTTTTATTAGTGCAGGAACATTGAACTTGCCAAAAGTCCTTTATGAATGGACTGTGTAGTTTAAAATTCCTTGATTTGTCAATTGTCAGATGGTAGGTTCACATGTTGTTAGTCATTTTGTAATTGTTTTAGGTACAAATTTGATATTTTAGATGTATATGATTCACTAGGCTGAATGCAAGTGCTGATGTAAAAACGTTTTTGCCAGAGAATAGCAATCGTTTGCTTTTCATCGTTTCTTAAACTTGCTTATATTATTCTGATTCAACAATTTTATTTATTAAAACTGAGACAAAACTGCACAAGCTGAGGCCTAATTACCTGACATACAGAAGTCTTAACAAGAAAAAGTTAAAGAGCATTTGATATTGATGCAGGTTTCTCTTAATTGAAAAGCAGTTCTCATGTTAGTACGGCTCATAGCATGAATAGCAGTGGTATGCCTGGCAGTAGGAGCCAGAGAACAAATACAATTTCTTCCTCGTATGTGCTACACTTAAATGGCATAGCTTAATCTTTTTTTAATTAGTGCAGGAACATTGAACTTGCTGAAAGTCCTTCATGAGCAAACCATGTTGTTTAAATTTCCCTAATTACTAGACTGTTTTAATTAGCAGGTTCTCATGCTGCCGATTGTTTTCAGGTTAAATTTTGATTTGTTTATATGTATATGTTTCATTTTAGGCATACTGCAAGTGATGATGTACCCCAAAGCTTTTGTGTATGCATCTAAGATGTTTCTGGTGGGTGTGTGTCCTTAAATGTATAAATTGTGCTCAGCAGTGGACAACTATTCATTCATTTATTTATTTGTATTGGGTTTCTGTTATGAGGATAAATATTTGGATCACAAGGTTTCTTACTGTCAAATATTTTGGATTTATTATTATTATCCCATTTTCGGATGTTTGCTTGAAAGGTGAAATTCCTCTATTAGCATAGAACTCTATTTCTTACATGTAATAAAATATAAAACCCCTTTCCCCTTATATCACTCGATATATTCACTCGATGTACAAAAGCAAGCCAATGGATCATGAACGTTGAAACGTGCTTCCACTATATACTCGATTTTGATGCAACATGATTTAGGTGTAATTAATGGCCTCACCTCTTACACGCAGGGTTAATTTCCTGTGTGATTCCGCTGCATAATAAACTGGGGATTGTGATGATCTAAATTTTGTAATGATTCCGGTTTACATGCAAATCGAATGTGCTCCACGCAGAGTATCAAGTCTCCAACAATTAGTTATACGGGATTTGTTGGACCAAAGCTTATGTTGTTTAACTAATAAAGGAATTCTTCTCTTATTCAATCTAAAATAGATTGTGCTTGGTTTAAGTGTAAATGGAGAAAATTTCATTTCCACAATCTATGGTTTGCGATATCCAAAAGATGACCTTCTGACCATTGCCTCTTATTGCTTTCTACCACACTATAGTTCAAAGACAACTAAGAAATATGACTTTTTTTATTTTTATTTTTATTTTTATTCAGCCCATGTGGTTCTCACTCCCCTCTTTCCTCTAGTTCGATATACTTGACAAGCAAGTGGTTACTCTTTCCTTTCTTTAGCTTCCGAATTCCAGGAGATAGTGGCTACTTGGAATAAATAAACGTTTGGAATTCTCCATCTAGAAAAGAAAGAAGCTCTTGAAACATTAGAAGGGGTTGCAAGAGCCTTTTAAAGTGTTAAATCCCCATGTTGTTTTTTCTTGTTAACTTAGAGAAGTTGCTTAGGGAATACCTGGCAAAATGGATCTACAAAGGGAGAGGAATTCTAAATACTATCGTCCCTATCTCTAGTTAGAAGAGAGAGAAAAAAAAAAAAAAAATATTGCTCTACAAGACTTGATGGGAAATTGTTTTTTTTTTTTTTTTTTTTATCATCTTATGAACAACCACTTTCAAAAGCTTTTCACTATTGACAAAGAAAGTGTATTGAACTTTGCTATTTATTACTATTTTATTTTTGGGACTGTTCTCAGCATTTAATTTCAAGTGAATCGCTTCTAGGATTTCGAGTTAATGTGGGGAAATGTTGGTTTACAGCTCATATTCATTGTGATTAACATGATTGGATATGGAAGAACCCTAAATAAATTGAGTTATATACACATGGAATAGTGCTTATCGGGCCAAATTTAGATGGAAGAGAAGATGGGGTAGCCACAAAAACCCTTGTGGAGGTCGATTGATGGCCCTGGCCAATTGACTAGGGTTCGTTTTCATGTTTTATTTGTTTTTTGTGCTTTTGAACTCGTATATTTATCCATGCATTACATATGTTATATATTGTTGGAGTTTTCCTTAAGCGAAATCATATTCTTAATTACTTGTTTTATTGATTTATTATCACCGTTTATTGTGCGTCTATACAACAGATTTCCTACACGTCTTTGAAAATGTCTTAGTAGCTTATATTCTAGGGTTTTGGATTAATTTGATAATTTCTGATGTATACGTGAAAGTAGTTACTCTTATAATAACAAGTAGTCGAGTATATAAAATACCCTGACGAATATATATGTGTGTAGATATATATAAAATAAAATTTTTTTTTCTCATAATTGTAATTGTTCCTTCATATATAATTAACTATGTAAATAGTTTGCAATTAATATTTTATGAATTTCATGTTGTCGTATTTGTACACGTATCACGAGTTTAGCGTCTACTAATATATGATCAAAGAGAATTTCAATTCCAGTAAAGCCAACCAACGCCACTTTTGGATTAGTTGTGATGGTGTGGGGGTAAACACAGATTATTAGGGAAGGACAAACAGCATAATAACCTTGTGATCGGCTTATTTGGGTCGAGGCTTGGTGTTTATATTCTTATTTTGAAGAAGGGTCGTATTAAATGTAGAAAAGTGGCTTCATACTTGCAATATAGAATTGTCTTTCCTTTTAGTGGTAAATTTGGAATCAAAAAACGCATATTGAAGCTATTGAAATATTTTTCTATTTAGAGGGTCCATGAGTTGGATTAAATGTCCATATTGAATATTCTAAAGTTTTAATATATATATATATATATATATATATATATATGTGTGTGTGTTTGTGTGTTTATATATATATAGTTCTTATTTGTTTATTTATCTCTGTAAATGTAAGTTTATATAGAGAAGTGATATTTTAAATTTGAGATTTGTCCATTATACTTTGAAATCAAAAGATATGATGATTTTTTTCCTTAAAATTATTAACGGTATATTGCATGTTCTAAAGAAATAAAATATTAACTAAATGAGTAAAAAACTCCCAAACTTCTATTATCGCCATAATAGTTTCTGTGAGCAGTACTTAAGCCATTTTGTCAGGCATATTATTTAGAAGTTTTTGTGGGTGCAAGGTCCAATTGGTATATAAAACATTTGAAGCCTCTACTTTTTAATCAATTTTCAATGTTTCTTGAAAATTCCACTAAGTTCCATGATCGTATTGTTACACACGTTTTTCCGCTACGCCGTTAACCACCTTACTACACGTTTTCAAGAAACTAAATTAGTTAACTTTTCAAATTCGTCACTTACCGCGTGTTTTCAAAAAAGTGAATTGATTGTAAATTGATAATAGTTTTCATCGACTAGACATTTATACGGTTTTATTTGGTTTACTTAAAGAGTAAGTCCTTTAAACTTTTGGTATTTGAAAGTTGGGTTTTTTTTTTGTGTACAATTCAAATTTTTTACACAGAAAAATCGTAAACTTTAAAAAATAAGTGAATTTGAAAATTTTCATTAAATTAGAATCTTTTTTTTTTCTTTCATGTAAGTGGGCAGTATGTAAAAATTAAGATATTGTTTGGTTGTGCAAAATTTATAGAACTAGACTGAATAAAGTAATTTGAACTTGATTACCGGATAAAAAAGAAAAAAAATCTTGAAGGATTGAATAAAATATTTAAAATTTATCCCTTTTAAAATATTGTACAAAAGTTGATTTCTCCGAATAAAAACATAAATATTGAGAATATAAACATAATTAAATAAATACTCGCCAATATTAAGTGTATAAATACTAAATAATATTTTAAATTTTTACTTTTAAAATAATATGAAAATATAATTAAATAAATATTAGACAACATTAATGGTATAAATATTAAAATACAATATTAAGTTTGTCGATACCCATTTCTGATTAGCTCGAGGCCTATATGGAGGCCCATAATGGCCTAAAGTGAGCATACAAACAACCACCTTGCTCCCTAGAGCACCATGATATACTCGGGTCATCCTTTGCAAGCATACAGGCGACCGCCTAGAGCTGAGTGCTAAGCTATTTGTGCCTTGACCCAGGCATAATAGTCGCAATCGTAAGGGTTCCAACATGTACCCTTAGGGCCTGGTTCATCCTTAAACGTGCACTTGCTTACTCATTAAGTGAGCTTACTCCTTTGTCTTCAACTTTAGCACTTGGTCAAAGTTCATTAATTAACCCTTGACACTCGTGGTATGGCTATCACACTTAATAGCCTCAAAGGATGTCGGATTAATGGATCACAAACGTGGTTACTAGTGTGGTTATAGTCGACTGTCCTCCAAAACTATCTTGTCGACCATGCATCGCATGTTTCTTGCCATTTGCTAATATGAGTGAAACTTGAACGTTCACGTGTCTAGGTAATCATACCTCTGCCACATTATAAATCGTGTGAGAGGTTACTAGGTAAGAGGACGGAGAACTTTCTCTAAGACTAAGAACACCTCTTCACACATTATTAGTGAGCACTCTTACCCGGGGCTTCAGCACTTGTTCACCTTGATCCTTTATCTTGCCTTACTTGTGCTAATGTGAGCGTTGGATGGCTCTTGTGGACACACCTACGGAGGGTTTTCTTACAGTCCTTGGAAGCAAGGAGCCCGTTAAGCTCGACCTCTACCAAAGCCCATACAACATACTGATCTTTATTTGGAGTTAATTCCTACATGATAAATAGAGTTCATTATTTGTGTATACTGAATAAGGGACATCATAAAAAATTATGTTTAATATTATGCAAACCAAACATAGTATAATAATGCCGTACTTTTATACTCCTTTTATTTGTGTTGTTCAATTTTTCTTGTCATGTTTAGTTTTAGTCACCAAATGCTACCTAAAAATCAATATTTTAAGAGATGAAAATTCCCACTCACAACACTATACAATTGTTATGCAATGAATGTCTTATACATTAGACTTTCTAAAATCATACACGCATCATGGGTACCATGTCCACTAGTGTATGTATGTGTATATATATATATATATGTGTGTTTGTGTGTATTGGATTATGACATATGAAGATATTTGCTCTCTTATGTCAAATTCGTATCTAAAAAAAGAAATATTTGTTCCTTTTTATAAATAACTTTTTTCGTAAAAGTTTGTCTATTATTAATAGAATAAATTTCTATTATATATACATAGAACACGGAACAAAAAGAATAATATATAAGATGGATTAAAAAATTGTGATACTTGACTCAATTCATGATTCAAAGTTAAGAGATATAAAAGAATACACCAATCTTAAAAGATTCATAGAATTTATTGTATACCCATCAGAAACGGAAAGGACCTTATATCATTTTCGTGATAGTTATCGGTTCTTACTCTTACACCTATTATCATTAAGTTAAGGAAAAGAAAAAAAAAAAAAAAAACAAAAATGGTTACATTATTTCCTACGGCGTCTGAAGAAGGGATGTGGATTAACGCAAGTCTCGTATCGTCTCTTCCATTTGGCGGTGCCCCCCGATTTGTGCCGACCCGCGTGAAGACTCCAATTCCATCTCGAGGACGACAGCGACCAAGATAAAGAAAAAGTTAGTAACAAACGGACAAAATTGTTAAGAGTAAATTGTAAGTATATTTTTTATATATACTTCGTATATACTTTTAAATGTCATTATTCTTGAATTGTGCCTTGGACTCTAGATGTTTTAGAAAAGGTTTATTTTAACTACTATATGCCCATTTTAGGGAGTTTTAAAGCAACTTTTCTCTCTCTCTCTCTCTTTTTTTTCCATAAAAAAATAGGATTTGAGGTTTTAAATGTACAATTTTAATAGTTGGAGTTTAAGTGTAATGGAAGCAAATATAAGGGGGTATACTTGAAATTTAATATTTTTCTAATGTTATAAGAAATACGACAACTAAAATAAAAAGCTTCCGGAAATAAATAAATAATAAAAAAGAAGTAGAATTTAAAGTTTATTATAAGAATATTAGTATTTGAGCATTTAAAAGTTAGAGATTGATATCGCATAATTCATACTTTTCAATCAAACTTATGTATAAAATTGAATAGTCAACAAAATCAAACAATGATTGATACAATGACGTACAAACAAATGAATCATTTTATAAGTTTTTTATGACACAATGAACGGCTCTCATTTGAGAAGTAGCTCCTTCCTTTGTCAGGTGCATCGCCATCGTGGTGAAGGAATGTATACATATTTATTAATCATTTAAAAAAATTATATTATAAAATTTTTCCAAAGGTATATTTGAAATAAATGTGAAAGGCATATTATGCAATTTTTCCAAATGTTAATAAAAGATACTTCTCTCATGCAACTTTGCTTCTGCTATCTAGGTCGGTTTTGTGGTTCTACACTATTCTATATATTCCTCTTGTTTGGTAGGAGAAACTACTAGGACATTTTATAGAGCTTACGTTAGCCTCTCACGCAATACAACAGGCGTGTCAATAGTAATTGACTACGGTATTAAATCTAGCTCTGTCTTCGGAAGAGCACTTTCCCAACTGATTAATGACATCTTTTAGATGTTTTATATCATAATAATACGAGGGACCATGACTGTATAAATTGATAATTAAATTTTATTTCATTATAACCCAATTTTTTATACATTAATTTTATTTCTTTATAAATTGATAAATAAATTTTAAAATATATATACTATAACAAAAAGGTAAAAAGTCTATAATTTTAGCTTCTTATGAATTATACCAAACGCCTTTAGAATTTTAGGAAGTCATTCCTCTTGCTTATGAATCCTTTTGTATGTATAAATGCAATATATTTGTAACAGTAAACAAATATTATTCTAAGGGCCATTCTAATATTGACTAAAGTAAAATGTAATGGTGAAGAATGATGTCAGAAGCAGCTGTGCTTCTAACCAAGGGAAGAGCGTATAAGCTAAAAGGGAATTTCTTTGTCTATCTTACTGTTTCTGTTTCTCCACGTTCTGTAGTTATCGTAAATAAAAAGGCATGTACATAACAGAGTATGTCTACGTATGAACCCTACCCAAAAAAAAAAAAAAAAAAAAAAAATAGTCATCTTTTCAGCATTTCCTGCTTTAGGAATTGATTCATAATAGCCGCTGAGAGTGCTACAGCGAAATCGGGATCTCTTGACAAAGATGCAGCCATCTGCTGGACAAGAAATTGTTGCAAATCCAATGATTCGGTTTCTTCGACAATCTTCTTGGATGGCGAAAGCGATCCATGTTGTAACATATCAAGCACAAGGTTAGTTGTAGATGATTCAACTGAAGCAGCGATCGGAATGAAACTGGCTAGATTTAGTTCTTCCATTGCGACTAAAGATGGTTGTGGATGGTTGTGCTCACCCTCGTATGTAGCTTCTAGAATAGACTGGTCGTTAACGCTCCTCTGTACCTGAAAATTCAAGTCAAACGTGAGTTTTAGGTTTATAGTTCTCGGTTATCAGACATTTAGAAGTTGGAAAAAAAGAAAAATTAAAATAAATAAAACCCAAATGCAGTCTTATTAGGATTAGGGTTAGGGTTATACCTTCTTTTTAACAGGGCAATTTAGGGCATTGGAGCACCTGAAATAAGCTCTTGGAGAAGGATTATCTCTAGTGACCTTTTGGCCATATTTCCTCCATTGATATCCATCTCTCACAATCTTCAAAGTGCAAATAAATGGATAATAAAAAAAAAAAAAAAGAAAGAAAGAAAGAAAAGGTTTTACCAATTTAAGATTCAGGTTCGTATGATGTGTTATTGAGAGATTTTTAGGATTCAACTACTTACAAGGCTTGTGTCTGACACATCCGTTTTGACATAGTATCTGGAAATCTTCGACTTGATGCACTCCTTTGGCTTTTCCTCATCGCTGGAACAAATTTCAGTTGTAGCATTGAATTTATTACTCCGATTAAAACTATCGAACTTCCTTTTCCTGGACATTTCGTCGTTGTTTCCTCTTTTCAAATGGATCAGTTGGTTCTGCAGAGCATTATATTTCTGGCACATGAAATTGAGCTTCTGAGTTAAGATCTTATTTTCCAGACAAATCCGATTCCACTCTTCAACTAATGCGCCTGAATCCTGCAAAACATTCGATATCCTTTCCTGAAACAAAATCATGGAACACGAAGTACACTCATTTTGCCCCGAAAAATGAAGATAAGTGAGTTCAGATTGTTTACTCACCTGTTGGTCCTTCGTGATTCCAGGAATATCATCAACTAGCACTTGCTTCTGATACATATCATAAGAAAACCATTAGAAATTATTCATATCTCGATTGATCATTAAGATGGAAACTGTTTGTTAGCACTCACCGGATCATCATCATCATCAACATGCCTGAATGTATTGAGCTTGAGATCAAGCGAAGTGTCAATGAATGATGAGGAGTCCATTAATGTCTTTTGTTTGCTATACAGCCAAAACACTTGGAGCGAGTTTGTATTCCTACCGATGTTAGCATGAACGAGAGAATAACCAGAGAGCATGAAATGTATAAATAGGAAATAGGAAGTAGATGTAGATGCGCAACGGACGAACATTAACATACAATGGTATTGTCAAGATCAATGTAGTTACTGAGAAGTATCCTCTTATAAACGAAAGTCCGGGCAATTTTATATATTTTTCATGTGGATAGACCGCGTATTAGAAGTCATGGTGGTCCTTGCGTATTTTGAATTTCTTGCGACTTCAAGCATATCGTTTTCCTAGCTTGGATTTCTTTCTCTCATTATTATTATTATTATTATTATTATTATTATTATTATTGTTGTTGTTGTTGTTGTTGTTTAAACTGTGGGAACATGGAAATATTGAAATTATCGAAATGATTGAGCAACCTCTACTGTTATCTGAACTTGAGTTTTTGTTGTTTTTTTTTTTTAATTCCACATATAAGCTGAAATCTTGATTTTTGAAATTTTATATGTTAAATACAAAATTGTTAATTGGCATATTCGATGGAGTTTTACTTGTCCAATTTTCAATATTTGTATTTTTGGAAAGATGCCTAAAAAATCTTCATTAATCGAAGACTACAAATGAGGCAAAAGTAGTAAAGTGGGGAAATAAAAGATTGATTGGGAATTAACATTTAACATATCCAAACTTTTAGGTATTAAATCGAAGTAACAACTTAAATTCAACTAATGATTTATTGCATTAATTTTTCATCGTTTCTTCAAAGTTTTCCATAGTTTGTGTTCCACTCAAAATATGAAAATAAGCACGTAGCTACAATTGTAAACTTTTAAATTATTAGTATATTTAAAGTAAGTGTTAATTAGTAAATAATATATACTCAATTTTTCATGCTTTTTCTCTTGGCATACTCTTCTTCTTTCATTTTTTAAGTTTTATGACATGCGTCTTCATGTTTGTTATCTTTGCTTGCCTATGATTTTTTCAAATTTTTCCAAGTAACGTAATCTGATTTTTCATGATTTTCCACGTTGCAAGCTGTATCAAATGTCTAATTTATTTTATATTCTATATTATTAGCACAAAATGGTATTTGTGTAATAAGTAGAAAAATATAAAAACTTGGGGTGTATAACTGAAGTAACAATTATAAAAAGTATGTAATGTGAACAAAAAAAAAAAAATGTTGCAAAACTCAATTTGTGAATGTAATATTCCTTTAATAAAAGGCAGTATAGTTCTAATCATCAAGGCAATTTTTAACATAACAACTTGGAGTTCATGATTAGCAAGGAGCAATAGGCCATCTCTTAGGAAGTAGCAACACTAAAAGATAAAACCATGAGGCATGCAACCTTATGGTGGATAATATCTCAATATATCAAGTTTTGATTGGGCATCACAAAGTAGTATTAGAGCATTTTATTGCTCAAAAGTATAGGATCTAAGTGCCATGCAAGGCAACCTCTTGAGCTTGCAAAGAGCACTTCTAGAATCCTCCTTACTTAATGTGATCTTGGACCTATGTAACAAAACTAATAAGAATATTAGTTTTGTAGTGGTTTAGAGTTTGTTGGAACTCTAAAATTAAGCATGCTTTAGGAAGAGTGATAAGTGATCTTCTAGGAATCGGTTACACTAAAAGATAAAACCATGTAGCATTTTGATGTCAAAGCAGACAATAGTTTATGAAGGGAGTTCTCATCAAGTCATTACAATGCATATAAAAAATGAAAAAGCATATAAATTAGGAATTTTTATATTAATCCTTATATCAAATATTTAGAATAATTGTAAATATATTATCAAATCTAATGGCTATGGGTAAACGAACCTCCCTAAACAATAAACTAAGAAAATGTAATATTTTCTTTAAGATTATTGATTCACATGGGTTCGCATAACTCAAAAGATAAAAATTTTAAATCATTACTTGTTAAGTAAATCCTCCGTCTACTATTGTCCCTAGCCTAGAACTAGCTTAGACTTGCCAGGTCAAGGGCTTAGTTCCCCTTGAATTGGGACTATCTTGGCTTAGGTTAGCTCCAGATAGGTTTACTTGACCCGTCGACTCAATGAGCTGCTTCTCGATCTATGAACTGGTCAATTTTTTTAAAAAATTTTTATTTAAATTTTTTTTTATGTTTATTTTTAATTTGTAAAAGTAAATCACCAATAAATTATAAGAATTTAAAATTTTGACTATTTTACCATATTAATTGCTGGACATGAGATTAGTAATTTATACTTTTAATAATGTACAATTATTATTGTACATTCACAATTGGTAAATTAAGTGAAGAAACCTTTTTTTATAGGCAACATTTTAAGGAATGTTTGCCAATATAATCAATGTGAGACTAGACTTGCAATGGATAATATTTATGTGATTTTTTATTATTTTAAAATAAACTTTAAAAAACAATATAATCTATGTGGGAGTAGACTAATATAGTAAAGAGAACAATATTTATCTAACATCTATAATATACTTGCCATTTTATATATAGTATAAATATATTCCTTATGACTTTTAATGGTATTAATTATAAATACACTTGTATTTTTGTAAATCATTAAAATATATTAATTTATAAAACTAATGCTCTTTCAAAAGTTAGTTAAGATTATATGAAACTTGTTTTATCTTATGCTCCAAACTCCTTTGGTGCTTAAATTAATATATTTTATATTATAACTAACTATTTTCACTAAAAATAAAATATATGGGTTTTAATTATCATTTTTCTTATAAATCCACATATATTATTTGATCTCTACATTAACTTATAAATATAAGATATATATTATTTTAATTAGGACGAAAAATCACATTTAATTTATTTAAATTTGCATTTTTTGTTTTTTACTTTTAGATCAAAATCAGTGGGTTGAACCATTGGTTCTTTGATTCAGGCTTAGACCCATCAGTTCAGCGAATCTAACACATTGAACCGTGCCGACTCACTAAGTTCGATAGGTCTGGCTATGATTGAGGCCTGTAGCTTATGGGTCAGAGCCGATTCACGAGTTGGACCCATCCTTTCCTTATGTCTAATTATCCTTGAACTATCATGATGTGCTTTCATCTTCATAAACTTTTAATAACATTCACTTATTTCTCCAACTGCTACTAAAACTTCTAAAACTATCGCTAAAACTATTTTAACTACTACTAATTTTGGTAATTTTAGTAATGGTTGAGAAGGTAATGCACATTTTCAAAAATTTTATGGAAGTAAAAGCACTTCTAAGTCCTTATAAGACTAATAATTTAAGGCATTTAATGACAATTTAGTTCATTTGTGAGTCATATCTGGTGATAGTTGATAATTACAGTAGGGTCTCTTGGGTCAACTCCAAGTTGTTCTTTGGCCGTAAATGATGGGAATCTTGCAAAAGCACCCTGTAGTTAAGCCAGTGAAGGCCCTTCGACGCTCCAGTTAGCGTAGAGAGAGAAAGCTAATGCAAGTAATAAGTGAGTTCCCAAGAGAAGATAAGAGAGTAACAAGTATCGATCCTTTTACCTAAAAAACTTACTTTTATTAATAGGTTTGAGATGCTTACTATTGTAGATACGTAGCGAATTTTGATTACCTAATACATGATCTGTTATGGTTTAAGTATAAGGTAGTATTATAAATGTAAATAGTCAAATTCCATTTTCATTTTTATTTTCATTTTCATCACATTCATTCTTCCATTGATTCATTAGTGCCATACTTCATACCAATATTTACACTATTAGAATAGGAATTTTGGGTGCTAATATTTGGAGCTGTCATCTCATTCCTTATTGCCATTGCCATGGACTCAACGCTAAGGTTCTACATTTCAACCTATGTTCAAGAAGAGATCAAGAAAGTTGTGAGTGATTCTGCACTTTGTTTAGATTTAGTCAATATTAAGATCAATGATTCAAGATTCTAAAGTACCTTTCATGATCCATTTCAAGATTCTATATTTTTTGCATTTTCTACACAAGAAATCAATGCAATTATAATAGATATATCACAATTTTTTGGTAGTAATTCCTTAGAATGGATGTTTAGCATTGAACCTTTCTTTGATTTTTATCAAATAGAAGAAAAACAGTACATTCAATTGTCTTAATTTACTATGAAAGAACAAGTTTTCCAATGGTACACATGTATGGAATAACTCAAACAATTTTCAACATGCAACAAATTTGTGAAGAAACTCATGATTTAGTTTAGACCCTTTAAACACGATTATCTCTTTGATCAATTTTATATCATCAACAAACCACCTATACGTTCTATTTTTCGACCTCCTTAGTTTTCATCTATGTTTCACCCTACCTATAAAAATCCCATTCTTCTAATTTTTCATAATATTTTAAAAACAACTATTCTAACACTTATGTTCATACCTCATATGAGTTTTAATCAAGAAAAGGAGTGCACTTGTGAAGATGAAGTGATTAGAGAAGATGTGGATATGGAGGAAGAGAGGTTAGTGGAGGTTGAATGTAAAAACGATAAAGACTTGGTAGGTTTTCATACTCAAGAGGACAATGTAGATTATATGGCCTTTGTGAAGAGTATTATAGACAAAAAACACTGAAATTTCTATTTCATGTGCTCCAGTTAGTGAAAGTTGTGCATTGGGTTATGGATTGGTTGAGATAGAAAATAAAGGTCAAATTATTCAATTTGTCGAGAAGATAACAAGTAATGATATTTCTTATGATAATTTCAAAAGTACTAATGAAGATAGTTACAAGACTAATGGATTGTACTTCCTTCTTAATGCATTGAAGAAAGAAACATATTTATCTTTATTACAACTTTTGGTGAAGTTCGTATAAGAAAATTTTTTCACATTGTTTAGATTAAACAAGTTTTAGGAGAATGGCACACAAGACTTCTAGATGTTGTAATTGGAGATTTTTAAGATTGTGCTCTTTCTATTTCAACCTTAAGATAAGGTTGTTTTAAATATGTAGGGGAAATTGTTACGGTTCAAATATATAATAGTAGTAGTATAAATGTAAATAATCAATAGATAATTCTACAATTTTGTAGAAGTTGGTATTTTTTTTTAGATTGTAATAGTGTTTTTAATAATTGTAATAATAGTTTTAGTAGTTGTATTTGGAGGGAAAGTTAGTTACTTATAACAAACTAGTATATTGAGATGTATTTTCATAAATAAGATAATCTCAATAAGAATAGAGAGACAAGTTTCAATCTAGAAAAGTAGTCTTGTAACCTTTGGAGAGTGTTTCTCTTGAAATAACCAAAATCAAATTCCATTTTTATTTTCATTACATTCATTCTTTCATTGATTCACTAGTGCCATACTTTATATTAATATCCACACTATTATAATAGGAACCTTAGGTACTAATATGATTCGATGAAGTGGCGTTTCTTGTGTTCGATGGGACATCCTTCCCTTTGCTGGTTAGTGGAGATTAAATGGATGAGTCTATCCCATTAGTAAGGGGTGGCTACCTTAGTTCGGTGGCTAGTTGATAAGCGATGTAATGGGTGGTCAATTAGCATTAAATGAAGAGAGAAAGTGGTCTATAGATGGAGGGTTAGCTAGGCTCACAATAAATGCTCATTTGGTTGTGGCTTACCAAAGAGCGGGAACTAGTCCGATGTGAACACTATGGAAAGTGGTTTGGTGCACCTAGGGTGTTGGAGGATTCTTGGAGCAAGGGGTATAACTCAATCTTGCTCGGAGTGCTTGTGAGTAGCCCAATGGGCTTACATGGCTTGGGGTAGGCCTGGATGGTAATTTGTGAGACCTGGACTTGGTGTTTCAATAGGCTTGGGTCGCATGAGCCATTATGGCGGGAATCGACTGTTAACAATATCCAATGAAGGTAATCTATGTCCTTATAAGAATCCAAACTTTATTCATATTGGCCGATTAGATATTGTTTAGGTTTGATCTAATAAAAGGTTTAGATATGGTTTAGTACTAGACTATAGTTACATTAAGATGACATTGCATGGAATTTTACACGTGTGATTATGCATAGAGTGCGAATGATCATGTTTGGGTATTTGCTACGACGTCTAGATTTTTTCTTTATGATTGAGAATGTTTGCGCAAAGTTTATATGGTTGAGGTATAGAGTAACATGGTAACTATAATGGTTTTAGGGAATATGATGGTGAAATGTTTTGTTTACTGAACTTAATAATACTATGCACACTTTTATTGCATTATTATAAACCACTCAAATGATAGCAATGGAGGCACTTAGAGTTGACGCATGTGGTAGTGGTGTGCATTAAGTAGTTGATGAAGTGGTACTAGATGGAGATGACAATTTTGAGGGTGTAAGTGCATCGTTGAAGGATACTACCAATTTTGTAAAGCCAAGAGCATTAATTTGAAGATTTCACATCTAGAGGTAGTAGTACACTTAAACACTAACTTGTTTGGGAGCATAAGGTGATAAAGTTATGAAGTATTATAAGTACGATGAATACACTAAGCTACATTAAATGACCTTACAGTAAGCGTTATTATCAATTTTAGCTACTAGAAAACTATGAAATGCTATGTAAGTCATAATGTTATCACTTGAGGTTGGTAAATTGTAGTGATTGCTGGATTCTTGAATTAAACTAGCTTACTTTGGAAAATCTTTTATGTATTTATACCTTAGTAGGTCAAAACTTGAGGTAAACTATAAATGCCTTTTGTTCCTTAAGCCATTGTCCATGTGAATGGTTGTGCAAGACTTTTTGATCCTTCCTTCGATTGGAGAAACAAGAGCTATATTAGTTGTGCCCTACCACCAATTAAGCACAACGAGTGAGTATAAAATAAAACATAAGCACATGGGTATAAATAGAATCTGAATTTGAGAGTTCTTACAAAGATGTTCTTGGTCCATTTCCCTCTAGAGATTGTTGTCCATTACTGGAAAAAGGTAGGAGCATTGGTTAAGACCTAGTCAGATTCTTGTCAGGGAGGCTCTTGCTACAGTTCAACACATCGATTGGGAGATTTGTGCTAAGTTCTTCCTTATCTTGATTGTGGAAAGCTAGGGGAACATCCATCCAAATGGACTACTTGAAGATGCAATCCTAAAGTGTAGAGTAGGAGGTCGCTTTTATTTAGTAAACCGATGCATGCCATAACTAAATGAACTTAAATGAAAGCAATCCTATTCAACATAGTAATTATGCTAAACTTGTATGCAATTCCCAAAAAACACAGAAACACCAAGTTGCTAGTTGATAGTGGTAGCAAATACAAAACTTGATGCAGAATTTGCTTCTTCATTAGAGCATTCTTTCTTATTGTGGATCTCTTTATGGCTTGCGGTGTGTTCTTTGTCTTTCCCTTGTAATAAATAGGTACTATAAATGGACTGATTTTAGTACATTTTAACTTCAGCTTTCTAAATAGGTACATAAAGAACTTATTTGCCTTTTTCTAATCAGTAACCATTTAAGTAAATTAACAGGCTGTTTGGTTAACACTCCAAAGAAAAATAAAGAGACGAAGTATTGCTAATCATACTTGAGCGGGTTATGGTTATACTTCATATGTTGGTTCATTAGTCATGCTAACTTTTGTAATGCTTCTTCTACCCTATTGTAGAAGAAAACATATAGAAAAAATTAATTATATGGTAAAGCATTATTTGAAAAAGCTTAAACATAAGTAGTATGAAACTCTCTTAAATTCTTATCAAGACCAAGACATGCTTTGTAATTGTGGTTCTTTTTGCCACAAAGTTTGCATGTCATGGATTGTGGTGGCCTCCCATTTAACTTGCTACCCTCTCCTTCCTCTCTATTACTCTTAGTCTTTGGTCTCCTTGGCATTTTCTTTGGAATGGGAGGTAAAATTTTCTCCTGTAGACTCCTTTCTGAAAACTTGGAGCTTGGCATAGGGACTGCCACATGCTCATATATCTTCTTATATTTCTCCAGTGTGTACCAGTCACTCACATAATCCTCCATGTTCCAACCCAAATACAATATGTAGGCACATGCATGTGCATATGGAATGTCGGTCAAACCTCCTAAGTTGCAGCTACAAGTTTGATTACCTAAGTCAATTGCAAATCCCTTCGTAAGTTATATAACTTCAAAATCCATGTGGCCATTTGGCAAAGGATATCAATTGAAACTTACTATTTTCTTCCTATCGATCCACTTACAAATGCGTAGAGTCTACCAGTGTGTCCACTTAGTACTTTCCATTACTTTGTCTACAATCCTTCCTGTAACTTGCTTCTGAATGCACTCCATCATAGATATAATATACATGTGTTTTGCCTCGATCATTGTGAAGTTGAAATACTCCAATCTGTTGTTGTCAACAACATTGTACTTAGCTTCATGCTTAAACATCGCCTTGCACTAATATATAGGATTTTTCCATAAAAAGTTATCAACAGCTTTAGGTTTCAGTTGCCTAAGACAGTTAACATTTTCCTGCAACTCACCAACAATCGTTGACTTACATGAGGCCTATAACAAACATTGCAACTCACTTCCCTTACATTTTTTCCTCTAGTTCGCGAGTGCACAGAATTGGTGCTCTATTAGTGGATAATTTTCTCTAATTGTATGCTTTAACCCCTACATAAAATTTAAGGAAATGTAAGTTTATAGCCGACATACTAGTTACACATACGCATATCTAAAGAATTTATAATTTTGCCTTCTCAATATCACTGATAATTGTGAAGTCAGATGCAACACCAATCTTACTAATGGATTTAGCTCGCCTAAGAACCATGACCAGCTGTCCAAGCTTTCCTCCTCTACATATGCCCAAGCTACTAGATACATTTAGTCATTTGCATTACGTGCGATAGCACTTAATAACTTGGTCTTTAGCTCTCCTTTAAGGAAACATCTATCTAGACTTAGGATTGGCCTAAATCCCTTAAGGAACCTAATTCTAAAAGCATCAAAACAAACAAATAATCTCTTGAAGTACAATGGATGAGCTGGACTAGGCCTTTGTGCTTGAATTTCTATAGTGTTTATTAAACCCTTCCTATACTTCCTTAGCTCATTAGAATAGTCTTACAAACGATCAATTTCCATCTTGTACTTCCATGCATCTATCTAATGTATGACTCTTGCACTTTGGCATTGGCTATAGGTAACCTTCACCCTCAACTCTTCCTTATTAGATATAGGTAACCTTCACCCTTAACTCTTCCTTAGCAAGCTTCTTCATTTCCATAGGAGACATCTTTAGCATCATTCTCAATCTTGATAAGAAGTTCTTTGTAGGTACTTTGTAAGTCTCTGAAGTGTTCTTGAATGATGGCTTATAGAATGTACTATACTTATCATTGAATGTTTTCATAGTAAACTCCTTGGTGAAGGACTCATAAGATGCATAGATGGAAAATGGGCATGTCTCATTCTTGCACTTAAATTCAATCTGCATGTTATCATTTAATTTCAAGTTTAAGTCTCTTATGTAGTGCTCTGGATAATTAGTCATTGCTTCTTGTTTAGAAATACCATCCCTATACATATATGTGGGGCATCTATGTTTAGATCAAAATGATTCTTAGTCCTCCTCTTCCTTTTCGATCTTGCCTCACCTTTTATCTTGTTCTCATTACTAGGATCGGTATAAAAACTGTGTTCATCATCAGCAAAATAGATTCTTAGCTTTACTATTGTTTGTCTCCATGACCCCATCACCATCACTACACTTCCTTGCTCTACGAATCTCTTCCTTATCACCATTAAACACAGTATCAACATCGATGTGGAAACCCTTGTATCCATTAAGTGCCTCTATTTTCTTGGAAGGACTTTTTCTTTATTTGTGCAACAAGCACCTCTTCATCATCTGACAAAACAATCCACTTCCATAACCTCCTCTTCCTCTTGTGAATCTAAATCATACTCATCGCGTACATTAACTTCCACCTCCTAGTGACCTCACTATTAACATGCACCACATATATTTCACCTCTACGATGGACCTCAAGAATTGTAACCATAGCATTGTAGGGGTTATTATCTTTTAGCCCTAAGTAAAATAATCCATCTGCTATACTTTTCCTAAAAGTCAAAAAGTAGATTTTTTTAATGTTTACAAACCTAAAGTCACACAAGAAGCAAAGGAGCTCTTCCTCACTAATGTTCTCAACATCTACTATCTAACCAACTTGTTCGCTTCTACTGTATTACTTGGATACTCCTTCCCCTTCAAACTAACTACCCATAAGTATTAGTAGGTTCACTTAGCATTATAAACAACATAACACTTAACAACCATGACCTAGTGCAAAACATAACAGAGACTTCTCAAGCCACAAGTACCACAAAAATACAATTTCATTCTTAAGTGAAATAGGTTAAATAACAAGTCAAATATCACGTTCTTGGTATAGTACCATAGTAATATGCTTTCATAGTAATATGAAATTAGTTAAATAACAAGTCAACTAATGCTAAAAACATAACTTTCGTTTGCATTTGGCATACTTAACGACATATTTAATAGAAGATTCCGCTTAGTCTGTCATATTGTGCGACAAAGTCTTTGTATGGCACCAAAAGGTCAATAATGGTAGGGATACTTAGGGTTTTCCAACAAATGCTTACACGGACTAGTGGGATCCATTAAGGATTAGGATTTCTCTCATATGGTGGGCTATTGATTTTGACTTAGATAAAGAAAAGTTAGGGTTTCACATGCTTCCCTAGTGAAGGAACGAGCTTTAGGGTATCTATCTTCTCAATCACTTGCTGCTTCTTTTCTTTTGAAGGAAGGTTAGGACTTACTCATGTGTTCCTACACCTTTTTCTTTATTATGGTCTCACATGTCCTTTTTTTTTTCTTTTTGGTTTCTATTCCACTTGGATATCCAAGTGGTAGCTGATGTGGCAATTGAAGTGTTTGTTTCACCAGTTGTGATAGTATCAGTCGTTTATTCGTTAAACAATCTAAGTCATCTAATGGTGTTAAGCAAAGTTAGTCTAGGTATCATAAGCGGCAAAGCAAAGTTTAATTAGGTATTAAATTGACTAATTAAAAGTTAAAGTAGTAAATTGAAAAAAATTGGTAAAGTTGGAGTACCAATTATAACATTAACTCTTAATTTATCCTTATTTTATGTGTCCACAATTACTAAATATTTTTTAAATAGGGACATTTTAGTAAGTACAACTTTTTTCTTTAGAAGCTACACGGAGTGCCTTGACCTATTGATAATTTGCTAAGACTCATTAAGCATTAAGGGTTGATTGGTAAAGTTAAAAAAATTGAAAATTAATGAGAATATATAAGACACTAAAGTTAGCTTGCTTTAATATTGTATAGATAGATAGTAGATACTCATTGGTCATTGTTAAGACTAATTAGGTATTATTTATGTTTTAATGTATTTTACTTTCTCCTATTACATTGAAAGTATCAACCTAAATTTACCATCACGTGAAAATTATATGTAAATTATACTATTTAATTATTATCATTTAGGCGAACTACACTTGTCTTTGTGTTAAACTTAAGGTATTCTACATTATATATTTATAGAAAATTTTTTCATAAATTTGCTTGTATATCAAAAAAAATGAATAATTTAATTATAAAAGAAAAAGAGGAGAAGAAAAATTTTGACATGAATACGTGTTTCAGATTGTCTCTTTCATAGCTTGCTAATATTAAGGCACGTTGGTTAATAGAAGACACACTGTTTTTAACATCCCAAGATTCATATTGTCCATTACGCAATTTCTTAGGTAATTGCATGAGCAAAGGAAATCCCTTATGCTTCATTTTATATGGTGATTGTTGTTCCCATTAAGAAACTGAAAATATTGACTAATCATAACAAAAATTTATGATGTATTATTTTTATAGTAAATTGCGATAACAAGAATATATTATTAATCTCGACATATGGTTTAAATACATTAGAAAGCCTTACTAATTTCGCATACAATTTACATTAAGTTAACAATTATACTTTAATAAGTTTCCAGATAACTCCTTTTCGTATTTTCACATAGGCTACTTTGATATATTCGCTTCATTATGAGCGTCACAGGTGCTTTCTGTTTTTTTTTTTTTTTTTTTAAACGTTAGATATTGCGATACTAATTGGATATAGATAATTTTATATATTTGCTTTATTAAGTTTCTTCATCTAAATAAGAATTTTACGATTAAAATTTTATGCATTTAATATTTTACATTTATACACGCATCACGATGCGTCATTTACTAATATACTTATTAAAGCTTTTATCATTTAAAACTTGGTAATTTTATGAGTCGTCTCTGAAGAGACATGTAATACTGGTCGAGTGAGATGAATGGGGAGCTAACGACTACGTCTGCTCATGAAGCATTGTGTAGAGATGAGCCTGGGGAATCTGAGACGTCTAACTTCTAGTGGATTTGGAAGTCTCCTGAGTCCTGCTTATCTTGGAATTCAAATGTTGTTGTGGAGAGTAGCTCAAGATGGACTCTCTACTCGAAGTAGGGCCTAAACATAATTACGGACCGCCCCTTGTGTGGGGATACAGAAGAAACTTTGTTTCATCTATTTTTTCAATGTAGGAAGGCAGTGGAAAGATGGCTGGAGATGGGGACTGACATCAGAAGGGAGGTCGCTTCAGAACAGGATCTATGGCAATGATTACAAAGATTAACTACATGGAAGAAGAAGGATTGAAGATTGATTTCACCTCCCAGCTAGTCCGTTATCCTATTTATGCTGCGAGGCATATAGAGGAAGTGTAATAGGATGGTTTTTAACCCAACTACGTTCTGTGAGAATTGGATAAGGCGAACAAGATCTAAGGTGAACGAATGGTGGGTGCATACCCTAACTCAGAAATTGAATGGGAGGAAAGCAGCGGAGGTGGAGCAGTGGGAAAAGCCGGCTACAGGTGGTTGGGGCTTTGTAGCGAGGGATGAAGAAGGAAGAGTATTGGCAGGTGGATGTAATGCCTTATAGAAAGTATCACCAATTGATGTGGAGCTATGGGCGATGTTTGAAGCTTTAAAGTGAGCAAATGTGCATAAGATTAAAAATTTGATTATGGAAATAGACTCCCAACATGCAGCTGATTGGTTAACCAATAAAAATACTGATCCTTCTATTTGTCATCCTACCTTATCGGGATGTATTGAATTAATGAAATGTTTTGCTATTATTGTTGTTCGCTGTGTAAGCTAGACTGAAGCGTTTGCCGGGGGGGTGGGGGGTTTGGAAGCACGAACGAATCGCTCTTAATCTCCCTCAAAAGGTGGTGATAAAGAGTTTCATGCGCTAAAGAAAGCGTTAATCCCAATCGAATGGAGCAGCCGGGGCATCTGTGCCTGGGTGGAAACCCCTATATCTCAGCTCCCAAGTAGACAAGACGGCACTGTAAGCCATGATTACAGCAAGGCTGCCGATATTTTGGCAAAGAAGGGATTTGACGTGAGAAGTGTGATGATGTTTGACAGTGTGATACCCAGTTTTTTAGTTGAACAAGTCTATTTGGACAACGGATGTTTAGTTTCTGTTTCTGATGTTCATGTTGACAACTTTGCTCCACCATCTCTAGATGGTGGAGGATGATGTATGTGAACCTTTGATGTTTTTATTTGTTAGTAATGTTTTTATCACAAAAAAAAAAAAAAAAAAAACCTCGACAATTTATAATTTTTGGTAACTGTTACTTTTTTTACATTTTCATCATTAATATCTTTTTGATGATTAACAAATTTTTTTTTTTTTCCTTTTAACTAAGTGTGAAAGATAGATGTCAATTGTGTGAAATGATCATTTTAGGATTATGGCATTTACAATATTTGATGCAAAATGACCAACTCTTGTATGTAATACTGCATTTATTAATTTAGAAAAATAACAACTTTCAACGTATAATTTTGCATAAATGTGAAAAGATAGTAAAAAATCATGTTTATACTTCCATCTTTTCATTAGTACATCATTTGAATAAATATGATTTCTTATGCTTATTATCTTTTAATAACATACATAAGATGTTGGTCCCGATTAAACAATGAAAATGGGGTTTAAATTGATTGCTTTCTAAAATGGCAAGATTTTTAAAAATTCTCTTTTATTATAAATTAAGACGTATGTAGAGTGCTTAATCTAAGCACAACAAACAAACAATAACTTAGTAACAAATAAGATATAAAAAGATTGGATAATGAAATTATAATGGTTTCACCTCACGCATCAATCCATTATTCCGGTCATCTACATCGATCATTTTACTAAATTCAATCAACATGAGAGTATAATATATGGCATTCTTAACTACGGTTAACCCTTGCTTTTATCTCTTAAGCTTTTACACAATGTCCTCGAAACAATTGCAGTGACTATTCTCAGTCTAACCCAAGAAATCCAAAAGAAAAGATGCGGAAAAAAAAAAAAAAGAGAAGTAAAATCCTCAAAATCTTTTGCACAAAGAAAACTTTTATGTATTCCTACTAAGATTCTATATTGACAGTGAAATATGAAAACAAGATTAGCCCGGGGTGTTGCTTCTAAAATCTGCCCAATGCTTTCTTTCTATTGTTGTCTTATTGTACCATATTTCTCTTGCCCTTATGATTTTTGCTTGAATATTACAGTTAACCAATGCCTAATCATTTGATATTTGAGAGGGCTTCTTGATCGTTGATTAATAAAATGTGAACCTTTAACTACCTTGACTTGAAAATCTCTAACAGTTTTGTTTTGTTAGTTGATGAACAACCTTGTTCTCTTTGAGATTATTGTTGAAAATCTTCCACGATATCGGGCAATATTTAATTTTGAAATTCTAATTCCAAGATTGAATAATATTCTTTGATGCATGCACAAAAATCTCTGACTTAAACCTGACCCTTATCTTTAACTCCTATTAAAGAACTTACCTTTTATTCTTTTGTAAATATCTTGTATCTATGACAAGATAAATCTAAAAACTGAAATTCAACATGGTATGAAATATAACCTCAAAATAATATCTTTATAACTTCTTGGATTAAATTTCAAAAACAAATATATTTTCGATAAATCTTTACCGCGATATATTTTCCAAGAGTAAGCTTTATCTTGAAGCTGCAAATATCTAGTCTTAAAATCAATTAGCTTAAAACTTGCATGTTATCGTATAAAAAAACTTACTTTATATGAATGACGGATTTACCACTTAAATTAATCGAAAATCCTTTTAAGGATTCGGATGTCATAAAGTCTAGCTCAAATCAATCTTCTTTAATGATCAAACCTTGAGTAACTTGAACCTTCCGAAAAGAATTCTTCAAATTCGGTTCATGAAATCTGAATTTGGCTTACTTAAAATTAATCCAACTTTTATAGTGGGCCTGAATCAAATGAATTATACAAATACATTTGACTATTGAAATTGGGCCTTTAAAAATTGAACCTAACTTGTCTTTAAAATCTCATTACTTTGATGTTCGAACAATCTAACTAGAAGACATTCAATGATTTCCAATAAACCTATCTTCGGATTCTCTGTTACTGTATGTATACTCGGTGAATCTTGTGCGTTTCCAGTATAACCTTCTATGTTGTCGCGTCAAGATGTTTCTTCAACACTCAACCCTTCTATATTTTAATTAAGTACATTATATGTTCTTCGATCTTCTAGACAAACAACTTTATTTACCTTCCATGTTTGTGACACCTTCTATGTTTATTATTGTCTTAATTAAATCACCTTGTTTATCTTTTATACAATCTTCTATTTGTTGTAAACAGTTAATAAAGACATCAGTAAACATAATCAATGTTTTATTATCATCAAAACATATTTTTTGAGAACTTGACATGCGAGAGTAATACTTACAAAGGTAAGACAATGGAAGTGTTTATATATAATGTTGCATCCCTTAAAAAGAACATAATACATTTATAAACAATGTATTAGTGGTAATATAATCAATAATAATCATATAAAGCTACAATTTAATGTGTTGTTTTATGCAATCTAATAATAGATTCACATAATATTTAAAAACAATCATGAATATATATATATTTTCTATTAATGTAAATAATTATTTAAAGTAAATTTTTTAAATGAATGGCACTTATATGTATTATATTTTTGTGATTGCATCTTATTTATTTACTTTATTAAATGTTTTTGGTGTTTCAAAATTGTTACAAAGGAGAAATCCAAGTGAGGAAGAGTGAGAAAAATTAAGGCTTAAGAGGGAACATGGATTGCAATCCATACTATGATACAGAATTCTACATATGACTTTTGTTAAAATCTATTGCATCAATGATGGATGTGCCTTTCACTTCGGAAAAACCTTCATAGATTGATCCAACACTAATAGAAGCTTAAAATCTGACTTCTTTCTTTATGTGGCGAATCATTATGGGAAATATTTTGAATGATGATAGAGTTGAAGCTACAGGTATTCAAATTGCTTGTTGGTGTTCGTTATGTCAGTTGAAATGCGAAACATCTATTCTAGGATTATTGCGTTGTAGTACAAAGAATTTGAAAGGAAATTTGCAATACTATTGTACAGACAACTGGATGTGGCGGATTTCGAGAATGCTAATTAATGTAGTCACCTAAACTTATGGATTTATTTGCTGGTGTCTATTTTTCTCCATTGGCTAGAAATAAGGTGATGTTTTCTTTTGGAAAATAGAGCTTCGGCCTAGTCGTGAATTTTCTTTTAGGCTTCACAATATTCTAACAAACATCACTTTTTGGATAATAGTTTAGAAGCTTCGACAAGCTAAACAACATCGATTTGCTGCTTCTGCTATTGATTTATCAGTCCGGAATCTGGGATTGTTGCACAAGCTTTTTGCTGTTCGTTGTTTGCAAGCAAGACCTGGTAGATGAAGTTGAATACAGGTGCAAGTTGTGTAAAGGATTATGGGAATTGGAGTTTTGAGAAATAAAAAAGGAGCTTGATATTTGTCTTTCTAAAATTTTTGGATGAAACAGTTACTGGTAAAAATTGGAACTATTTGCTGTGGATCTATATATAGTTGGGTTAGACGTGCAATTGGATCATGATCAAATAATTTTTTGGAAAGGTAGCTTTTACCTTCCCCTAGTGATCCTATTACTAAATTTTAGAAAAATAGATTTCATTTTCCTTTTTCCATTTGTTCCTATGCTTGAATTATGTAAGATTCTATTAATGGTGCTCTTATTGCTCTAAACTCAATCATACAATCCATAGCATTGTTAAGAGTATCTGACCTTGTTGTCCAAGAACCAAGAGTGGCTAACAAGAATTTGGAGAAGACAGTGCAACGTCTAAATGAGACAATGGAAGAATTAGTAACATGTGTTCATGTCCTTCAAGGAATCACAATTATAATTTGGAGATGCCATTATTCAACACAACGACCATACCATCACATAGTTGGAATCTATGCAATATTATGCTAAGAACATAAAGATGGACTTACCAAGATTTTTAGGACATGATCTAATAAAATGGAATTTCAAAGCTAATTAATTCTTTAATTTTTCATGGGTTGCTTCACAATGAAGGGTTTAAAATATCTTCGTGTGCTAAGGAGGGGGAGATCTTAAGCTACCGTTAGTGGTTATTTCATAATAAGTTCGTGAATACTTGGTAAATATTCAAGAGAGCTTTAGAATTTTGTTTTAAATCACCATCTAGTGAACACGATTTTCGCAGACCAACAAAATTGCTTACACTTTCCAAAATTGAGAACATTATTGCAGTGATCCCTTTTTGCATATGGCATTGCCACTTCCTTTGGCAGCATCTTGTAATTTGGAACTTAATTTGAAAGCCATATTTTAACCTAGAGTTTTGGAGATGCCTTGAATAACCAACAAATGGCAAATCCTTTTACCTATATGGATCCTATTGCAATTATGAAGGACAACCATGTCATTCAAGGAGTAGTGATTTTCGTACTTACATAAGGAGATGAAGACCCCACAACCATTACAGAAAAAAGATGAGAATCACACAATAATTATTTGAAGAAGATCAAAGTAATGAATAAGAAAGGCAAGATTCAAGATGAAAATTGTCGTCTTGATATTTTTGCTAGTAGAGAAATAGTACAAATAGGCCTTAAGGTGAAATACCTTGGCCTATAAAAGAGATAAGGGTGAGTGACTAGTTGGGGGGTTGTCTTATAAGACAATTCCGATAATTAAGTCAGTAGTCTATGGGAGCAAGGTAATAAGACGTAGACGAAGAGTCTAGATGATCCCTTATGGGTAGGGTTTATCTCTATTTACAGAAGAAGAGGATGAGCTAAATGTGGAAAGTGCATAAACAAGGATCCTGCCATAATATGAAAGCATATCTCTTACTAATGGCGAATCTTAAGATATCCAATGATGAAGTAGAGGTAGTTAGCCTTCCATTTTAGGAGATCGTCCTCTTTATTGGTGGGCTTCTATTCGTGTATGAGCTATTTGAATAGCTCATTGACCTATTGGAGTTCCTTGAACACATCTCCATGGAATGTTATGGTGTTTAAATCGTAGGCCTTGAGCTGTTTCATGTTGGCTCAGCTCAAAGGGTAGGTTGGACTTCTATCAGGACATTCATGGGCCTAAAACACCACATGCTCTCCTAAACTATTAGTCTATGGTGAGCCTGGGTACATGGCGGTACTAAGTTCTTAAGGCGTGATACGTGTGGCATGTCTTGGAGTATTAGATGACTTTTGAGCTAAGGTAAGTAAGGCATCCTAAGGAAGATCCAATTCAATTTGTACTTTAGGCACACATTGGGTAAATGCAAGGCAATGCATGTTGAGTTACTATTGCACACCCCTGAACATCTATGTCAAGTTAGGATGATCTTGGCCATCAAGTTGAAATAAGAGCTACATGGTAAGATGTAGGCTACTTGGGGTCATGTCTTTTGTCTTTCCATAACCGTTGATTTGAGTTGAAATATGTTGACTATATAAGGCCCATGAAACCCTTGATTCCTCGCTTTTTGTCTTTTGCAATTCAATGCTCCTAGTTTAGGGTGCAAATTTCCTTGAAACACCTTTTTACAACTTGGGATTCTCGAAGTTTTTTTTAACTTCCATCTTAATTAGATATGTCTTCTCTAGGTATTTCTTGAGACTTTGGTTCAAGTTAGAATATTAGGTAGGGAGAGCATGCTAGGAGGGTAGGTCCCACCCGACAACAACGATGCAAGTACCTTGAGTGCTATAGTGTCAAATGGAGGTTCCAACAAGGTGAACAAAATATAGCATAGAAAGTTAGAGTAGATATTAGCAATTATCAATAAAATGCCAATAAAGATGGTTAAAAAAGTGTCACATAGAATTGTGATATTTATATATAAGAAAAACAAAACCAAAAAAAAAAAAAAAATACTATTGTCCTGCATTATTAATATATTAACTAAGATAATATCTTTAAGTAATGCCATTATGAAATCCTATGATCATAGCAATTTCATTAATAGAACTCTATGATTATAACAATCTCCATATTAATACAAAATCTTTCTATGGCTATAATTATATTTAAAATAGCATTGTTGTTTCTTAATTAAATCTATGTTGCTAGCATTTTGGCTATCATTTCTTTTTTTATAACCAAAAGTTTTAATTTCCACAAATTATTTCCATGTTCCATTTTTTATCTCTTCCTTTTTATCAACTTTAGTTATATGCCTATGAAATCTCCTCAATTATCAACATAATATTATTAATGTTTCTTACAATGATCCTCAATGCCACATATTATAGTATATAATTTCTTAAGATTTTTCCTTTTATATTCTACGTATTAATCTATTACATTTGTTTGTGATATAGTCATTAGATTTCTATTATAATGTTCCTCATATTTACTTAAAATCTTTCGATAATATATGATTTGTGAACGCTTTATTTATTAATATTTACCTTTGATGGTTACACTAAAAATTCATTATTTCATTTATTTAAATGATATTACTAAATTGCTTTCTCAACAAATCCACTATTTAAACAATTATTTTATTTTGCCAATATTTAAACAATTAGTTAATAGATTTTAATGGCATTAATTTAAAGAAATCAAGAAACAAAATAACATATACATCTAAACCTGTTATCTTGTGCTAGAAACCTTAAAAGTATTATATTGGATAGTTTTAACATTTAAGTAATAACCACAATTAATTAAATAATACAAAATTGTATGAAATTATGTTAGAATAAAAAATATCCTTATGAAATTCTATTAGATAAATTTATGCATCTGCAGATGGTTTAATCCCTACAAACCATTACATGATTAAAATAATTTTTAATAAATACAATTTATAATAAAAAAGCAAAACATGAAATGAGTAATTGGAGAAAAGAGCAATTGTAATTTAAATGGGTCTACAAGCACGACTTAAAAATGATTTCAACCTTCTTTGATCTCTTAGGCAACCATGAATCCACTGTTGCCATTGTGCTCGAGTCTTCAACTAACCTTTTATCCACTAACCTTTGGAAAAAAAGTAGCTATAAGACTTAAAAATTCACCTAGTTGCTTTAAGTAGGTAATTTATGGTGTTGGTGAATCTAATTCGATTAAGTTGGAAATTTATGAGTAGATTTGAAACATTAGTTAATAGAATTTTGTAGACTCAGATTTCGAAAATATAATAAAAAAATAATAATATAGCTAAAATAATGTAATTTAATTATATATGTATTATTTATTATAATTGCATAGAATAGACTCTATTAGTTTGTAAACTTTTAGAGATAAACCATATATATAATAAAATTATTATAAGACACAAATAATATGTAGAATATACATATATATGTTGTGTGTAATTATTACGTATATGTATATACCCATAATTAACTAAAATACTCGAATAATAGCATTTTAAGCTAAACTAAGCTAAATAAATTCATAGAAATTAATAAAAAATAATAAAAACACTTAAGGCAATTGGATTACATCTAGATTAGGCATGTGAGAGTTCTTAGACAGATGTTAAGAAATTAAGTGAGGTTTAACATGCAATATACTTAGTATTTAAGCTTGAGTTTTAGAAGAGAGAGAAAGTTAATTCATTTTAACACTCCAAACAGCTCTAAAAAATCTGGAAACACTTTACAACATTTTATACATGCAAAAGAGGATTTGGAAAAATTAAGTTCAACATTTGGAGATTGAAGAGGAAATTAGGAGAAATTTACCAAATTAATGTGTAAATTGAGCTTAGAGGAGTACATGTGTTTAAGGAGTAACTAAAAGTCAACTATCACCACCAGGTGATAGAGCACCTAGCGGCTAGGCTGGCTGACAAGGGAGTGGCTATCGATGGTGGTCGGAGAAGCTAACTTCGATAGGGGTTTCATTTCATCTGATTTTACAAAATTCAATAAAAATTTTAAGCATATCAAAAAAATTTTAGAAAATTTTTTTTCATACATAATTTTACGTGTAGAATCTAGGAAAAGTATTATTTTGTACAAATTGTGTAGTTACAATATACTTCCTTAAGAAATTGACAAAGTCAAGCATTTTTTGATATTGAAATAAATAATTCTAATAACATAGTTTTGACTTCAAAAATTTTTTGTAAACTTTCCCCTACTTATATTAAAATACTATGAATAGATCTTTCATAAAACTACTTTTTTTTTTATATAATTTTTTATGAATTTTTAAGCCTTAAATTATGATCAAAATGGTGTTTTTGGTAAAAATTACTATATATTTTCCTAAGAATCTCACTTAGATTTTGAGTTTGGGTAATTAATGGAGTACTTATTGTATACTAGAGTTGCTGAATTGGGTTTTGTAGGAAGAAGTATAGAAAATCAATAATGTGCCCTTAAATGTATAGTTTAGTGATGTGTAAACTTAAGGAATTGGTAAATAATAATGTGTTACATGTGAAATTTGGGAAGTAATGAAGTCGAGGAGTGTTGGTTGAAGTGTTCCTTTGGTTATTTCTAAGTGGAGTTAAAGGAAAATGAACAAATGAGTTAACTATAAGGATATTGAATGAAGCTAGAGAATAACTCAAAGGGAATAGAAGGTAAGTATTCTACAGGGTATTAACTCAAAAGTTAAGTTAGATACATATTTTGAAGAGAAGTGTAGTCAAGGGAGGCTCAAAGGCTAAGTTAAAGAGTAAACTCTCAAGAAATTTGAAGTTGGTTGGGCTTAGAAGCTAGCTTAGAGGGTATTTTGCCAAAAGATCTAAAATTAGTAGACCATATGGTTAGTTTAGAAGTTGACTTAAAGGGTACTTGGAAGGTATACAAATGTGAGCACTCAAAAGATGCCTTAAAGGATAATCCATGAGAAATCTTGAATAATCATCAAATTCAAAGGTTAATTTAGAAGTTGGTATGAATTGTTACTCTAGTAAGGCTTAGGGGGTGACCAAGAGGTTTTCTAGCGTAAAAGCTTCACGGATGACTTCACTCAGAACTTAGCTTAGAAGGTATCGAAGGCATAATTCATGGATGAAATGACTCTAACTTCCTATACTTATACCAACATAGCTTATAAATTAAGTTCCAAAATCAACCAAATTTCTTAGGAGATGAACAAATAAATGGTCTCCTATGTCTTATATAGTCACTAAAATAAGTAATTGACTAAATATATATAGGGAATTCTTGAAGGAGGGATAAGTGAACAACCAAGTTAGCGAGTAATCGAATTCCAAGTAAGTAAGATAAGTGCTTCATTGTGCTTTGCAGTATTTTCTAAGAATATATAGAGGCCTCAGTATACGTCTTGCTTGTGATTGCATGTTAGTTGCCTGAGCATATATAATGTATATACTTGAATATGGTTATGCTATTTTAAGTGTAGAACTTTATGTATTGATTATGTTATGATGTTGCTTTCTTTAGATTGTCTGAAATTATTTGACTACCCTAAAAGCAATCTAACTCAAACCTAGCTTAACTTGTAACTAGACATACATCAGAACCCATTAAGGGAACGACTAGGATTCTCAAGCTAAATACGGACTCTTCAATGATGATAGCTAAAATGGTCATTTCCCACTTTTAGTCGAATTAAGTGATAGGAAAGGAGGTTGCATCAAGATTGGAGACCGTGGTTCAAAGTGAAGTCTCGGACAGAGCGTATTCTTTATTGCACAAGCCTTGGTTTGGTTCCAATTTAGAGCAGGCGAAATTTCTTTGATCTTATGATGGATCGGATAACGTCGTGTGCTGGTACTTACTTGAAAACCTTGGTTGCTCTGTGTCAGATATGTGCTATTATCTTCATCTCACTTATTGAGCAAGTTATCGCTTCTTCTCTTATAGTTGTTTTTTAAGTTTCCAATAAATTTATCGGTACTTCTCTAAGTCTTAGAAGATTAGAGAATGGGGTTAGGGAGTTAGACTCAAGACTAATTGGCTGAATTCTTATTTATTTGTCGGTTTTACTAACTTATAGGGAAACTAATAAGGTCTCTACTATTGACCCTCTAGTTTTTAACTATTGATATTGATACTATGTTATGTAAACTTGTGAATTTTTATAAGTCCTTTACTAATCCCTTCATATTTTTAGAACAATTTAATTCTTGAAACTTTTTGTTAAAATTGAGATTTTTTACTTCATATGATTTGTAAAGCTTGATTTTTTCAAATATTTGAGCTACAAAATTATTTTCAAAAGCTATTTTTAAATGATACCTTATAGGTTGATATTGATTAGATTCAGGATTAGGTGGTTCAAAGAGATGGAGTGGTAAATACTGTGTATGCTATACCTATGTTAGCGGCTAAAGTGGCTAGCTTTTAGCTTAGGTTGGCTTACATAGTAAGGCTGCTATAACTTTTTGGTTTGGGGTGTGACAGTAGCCTCAAATCAATCATTGAATAATTCATATAATGCTTAAAAACTTCAAATAATTATGCACCAAAGCCTCTCTCTATGAGTACAAAAGAATGCTTTACACTTGAAAAGAAGTAAAGGTGTTTTTGTTTATAGGACAATAACAACCTAGATTGAAGGGAAATCAAGTAAAAATAAAATAATCAAGATTGCGAAGAAATAAATTGATAAAGAAATAGTACTACTATATAATAAATTCATACTAACTATTGATTGTGGGGAACCAATTAAGTATAATAAAAAGATTGGGCTTGGATCCTTCGTAGGAATGTACAAGTAGGCCTTGTTATGAACGGGCTCCTTGCTCTAAGATATTTGCAAAAAGCCCTTGGTGTGTTTGTTTACGAAGGTCCTTCGATGCTCAATTTAATAAGGAAGGGAGGAAAAGGAGAGATTAGGGGGAGTCTGTGTACTATTTGACTTAGAAGGAAGGTGCTTAGATGATGTTGTGTCTTAACAAAGGGTAGAGAGCTAAGAGTTTCCATGGTTTGGAATCAAAATCCCCTTATCTTTTGGCTCCTTGCACTAATAGTGCAAGAACTTACTTATGAAGGGCACATGTTAGCTTAGGGTTCATCCATACTTGCTGTTGGTAAGGGATAGGTACTGTGAAGCTAAAAAGGTGACTCTGGGCATTAGTTGGCCACGAACCCGTCGGTGGCTAGGTTTGAAGCTTAGAGCTTTGACATCTTAGAGGATGTCGGATGTGCTAGCCATAACATGAATGTTAGGCCACCATTAATGAGGAGAGGATGAGAGCAGACATAAAGGAGAACTAACCCTAAGAAAGGGGGATTAGGCTTTAACTAGCTTGTGAGCTTAGGGCTAAACTTTTGGGGGTACTTGTAAAGGAGGAGGCCTCTTTGAGTAGCAAGTGTACTCTCAAGGATCGAAGGGGCTCTCGTGGCTCGAGCATGCCGGAGTAGATGGTTAGGTGACTTGGTGCTTGAAGGATGGGCCTTTGAAGTATTAAGTCATAGGTCGAGTACTTAAGGACCATAGAGTGCTCAGGTGGTTAAGGTATCTACTTACCTTACTACTAATAGGCTTCGATAAGCCTTTATTCGGATTGGGCCTTAGGCTTACCTAAAATAGTGTATCAACACTTTCTCCCCCTCCCCCCACTCCCCCCTCCCCCCAACTCTCCTTGATGATGAGGAGGTGAGGAGAGTAGGTCCATTAGGTCTTAGGCTCGAGGCATTCGATTCATCCTCCAAGTAAGGCATCCGAGGACGTCTCTAGATGAAGTGATTTCGGTCATGTTTGATAAGATTTGTTGTACTACATAGTAATCTTTGGCATGACTAACTTGACTGTTAGTTGCTCAAGATACAGTGATGGTTTCTTAGGGAGAGTAATGCGCATTAATAACTTCTTAGGAAAGATTGTGCACGTGGGGTACTGGTGTGCAAGGTTATGTTAGTAATTCACGTTTGTAGGGAATCTGGATCGTTGATTATTAGGTAGGGACATGTAGGCAGCTAGAATATAATGCATGTCTTAGCAATTACTACATGTCTTATCAGGCGAGAAACCATTCATCTCCCCCTTTTCACTTGTTTATATAAGGGGTGCTTGTAGCTCTCATTTTCTCACTTTTGCTTTTAGATAGGGTAAAATTCTGCCAAAATTCCATCTTGAGAGCTCTTCATTCAGTTCAAAGTTCCTCATTTCACTTTATTTACACTTTCATCCTTCTTGTGAACCTAAGATGGCCAATCATATGGTTTTTACCTCCTAAGGTGAGCATCTGACTACGTTTGCTTCGAGGGAGATTGATTAAGGGTACAAGAAGATGATCCTTGAGAGGGGTGGTAACTCTAAACCCCTCCACCATGGTGGCGGCGAAGATGGGGTGTTGTTGAATTGGGTAGAAAGGAGGTGTTTTGCCACTTCAAGGCTTCAAGATGTTTATGCCTCAAACAATAAGGAGAATGACGTTGAGGAGCGTTAGCGCATGACGAGCACCAATGAGTATGCTAGTGCTTGTGTTAATTACGTTGACGATGATGGGAAGTAGAGGTTAGTGAACCGAGTTGTCAAAGAAGTGCTCGAGTGTCGAGTGGAGATGCTTATAGAAGGGGAGAAAGCATACTAGATAGTAGACAAACGGACGTTTAGCATATATACTAAGCCATTCTAGTTGGGCTTGTAGCTGCCATTCTCAAAATTACTTGTCAAATTTTTTAACTATTTTAGGGTTTGCTTAGGTCATTGTGTGTGAATGCTTAGGCGCAAGTGCTCACATTTGAGGTAGTTTGCTTGTGGCAACTTTGGTAGCTGACGACATAGGCGTTTCGATACCTATTCTAAGTGAAGACGGCCTAGATGTGTAAGTGTACATCTCCATGAGGTGGGGCATTGAAAGTGTTTGAAGGCTTACCCACTAAGGTTAATAAATGGAAGAATCTTTCTTTTATATCCATATACAGGAGAGGCCAAGCTTCTCGATATCTTAGACAAGGCCAATTCAAACTAAGTCCATTAGCCATTTGGGGGATGAAGATCAGGAGGCAAAGGAGGAGGTGTTAGACCCTACTAAACAGAAGAGTTTTTTCCTAGTGATGATTGCTTGAAAGTATGCTAAGGACAAGCCTCTCTTTGGGGTGATCACTAGAGGTGCCCACTAATCTTATCTAAGGAGGGGATGGCTAAGTGTCTACCATGTCACATCATCATTGTAATGGGGGAGCTTGGGTTTGCTCGTCTTCGACAATGTAAGTGTACTGACTTTCCCTTTTTATTGTTTTTTCTAAGTTTTTGTTTATGTTTGTAATGATGCAGTTGGTTGCCAAGAAGATCAAGTAAAAACTATTGGTTGTTTGGGATAAGAGGATCCAAGAGGCAAGGGCTTCGAAGAAGAGGAAGGGGCCCGTTGTAAAAGGGGAGGGGAAGAACTCGAGGCAACCCTTGAAGAAGAGCAAGAAGTGGGGTAGGCAACAGACCATCCCTGAGTCTGTTTAAGTCGTAGCGGAGGGGGTTCTAATTGCTATCACTACTTCGCCAAATGTAAGGGCAGCATCGGGTTGGATGGTGTCTGCATTGGCTAGTGGGGCTGGTCAGGTTGCAAGGATTATGGAGCGCTTGTAGGATGAGAGGATCAGGGAGGCCAAGTATCAGGTGCAAGAGTAATAAGGCAACTTTGAGGAAACTCCTCAAGATGTTGGGGTTTAGGCTATAGATATCTTTGATGAAAACGAGCCGGTGCAGTCGTAAGCCTAAGATAAGTGATTAGTGGAGTAATAGGAGCTCAAGTAGTTTGAGGACCAAGTTCTTAGGTTAACAGGGTGCATGGCTGAGCTAAAGGCTAGGTTTTCTTCAAGGGGAAGAGTGATGTGGAGGCATCCTTAGAGATTCTATGCAAGTATGCTAAGGTAAATGGTCTTGACCGTTTTCCTCTAAGTGTTTCGTTGTATTCGCATGTTTTAGGTTGTATCACTTTTGGTGTAGTTGTATGATATGCTAGACTTCATGCTTACATATAACTGTAGTTACTAGTAGTCTACTACTTAGGAGAGGAAGAACTGGTTGAAGATAGAGGTAAGGAGGCTTTGTAGTGCCTTGGATGAAGAGAAGAGGTAGCTCAACGACTTGACATCAACATACAATAATTTGGAGCACCAGCTTCTAAAGCTCGAGGATAGGACGAAGAAAATAGGGGCTGAGCTAGAGGAGGAAATGGGGAAGTTGTAGGTAGAGCTTGAGGGCTGACAGAAGGAGCTGGAAGATGCTCAGGCATCTTTTGCCCTAAGGGAGGCTAAGGTTCTTAGAGGGCTGGGGCTTGCTATGGAAGTTAAACGGTAGATATTCCTCAAGTCTCTAGATGATCCTAAGCTTTAGGTAGCTATTAGCACTACGGGCCTTGATGTCGCTCGAATGGTTTGGGACTAAGTTCATCAACAACCGTTGGAAGCTGACTTGAGCTTTCTACAGTGGTTCGACACCTTGAAGCCTGCCACTTTGCAAGAGGAGGAAGAGAAACCCTCGAAAAAGAGCACTAAGGAGGCTGGCAATGGAGAAGGATCCGGTGAGGATGAGGAGAATGCTATAGTTGACTAGGCTAAGTTAGCTTTGAACCTTTTGTTTTTTGTTAGCTTTGTACTTCATTTTGCTTAGTAATTGACTATGATGTATATCTTGTACTTTTTTATTGTATGGGGTTGGGATGTTGACCCCTTCTAACTATTATGTAAAGAACTGGTGCATTATTGAACAAAGTTCTCTTATCTTTATTTTCCTTGCTATTCCTTTGCCATCTTCTCTCATTTTAATATGCTTTAGTTATCACCATTTATTGCAAACACGAATTCTTTTGCTTGCACAAAGTCCTTTAAGGTACTCAATTGTAGAGTTAGCCGTACATCACTTGCTCACTTTGTCTTCGCTTGTTGTTGCGAGGTCCTTCTTGTGAGTCTTTGGGTAAGCTCGATTGATTCTTGTTGCATAGTATGTAGGTCCCATTGCCATACTTCCTTGGGCAAAGAGCCTGTTTGGCATCCATAGCATCTTGGGCAATGTACCTTCTAGAAGGAATTTAATGGAAGTATGATGCATTTATGTTTCCAAAAGGTTAGGTTCGGATGCTAGCTAATTAGAACCATTGAAAGGTGGGACGCATGGACAATTGGGGTTGCTTAGCCCCTTTTATATAAAGGATTTGTGGGGCCTTTATCCCCTCATTCAAATGCATTCCCACATTCCCACATTATAACATTCCTTCCACTTGAGAGTTGATTGTCTTTTAGTTGCATCCCTTTATTGTGAGATAGTGGGTTGAGGTGGATCAAGGTCATAAAGACGCTATATGAGCTTGAGAGCAAGGTTATGGTCCTTCTAAGTCTTCAATTGAGTGGTGATCATGGAGTGTAAAGGGTCACTTGATGGTGGGGGGGTGGCCTCGAGTGCCGATCAAAGGGTATACATAGGCATTTCGGTTAGGTCAACCTTTGAGCCAAGAACATCTAAGCGGTGATAGGACCTTAGGTATCCATCCACTACATGATGGGGTGGCCTTACCGTGGGAGCGCTCATTTGCATGAGGTTGCTTGTAGGGCCTTCAGGCACTACCTCTCAAGTGCCTTTGTAAGGGAGCTCTTGGTGGTAATTATAGCAGCAAAGGAGGCTCTTCATGCAATCTAGAGGATTTTTAGCCCAATACAGTATCGAACGAGCCCTGTAGAGAGCATTGGGAGGTCAGTTAGGGTGAACCCCCTCTGTACCACCTGTATGGAAGGTCGGCTCATCTGATCGGTGTGGGGCCAACCTTAAAGTGGAAAAGGTTATGGAGACCATGGCCGTCAGCTTACCTACAACTAAGATATTAGTTATGGTTCTCTTGGTTGAGGCTACAACTTGAGTTGAAGTTGCAAGAAGACTAGCTTGAACTGGAATCTCCTCTATGTGGCTTAGTTGAAGTCGTGAGTAGTCAACAAGAGTTGGCACCAAGAAGTAGACTAGGAATTAGCCTTATGCCTCTAATTGTAATTTTTTTCTTTTGCTTTCCTCATATACTTGGGGCTAGGATCCAGCCCTTAAGGCCTTGTAATTACCTCTAAGTAATGAAAATTGAGTTTTTCTTTGCATTTATGTTGGCTTTCTTACTTTTTGCTCAACTCACTTCGTTGTACTTGGCTCCCTTGTTTAGAATTTTCACTTAACGTAAGTGTGTTCGTTAGTTGCATGAGTAGGTGTGCCAACTTAGTCGGTGTACCTTTACTTGGGCTTTATGCCCCTAAGGTGTGAAAATTGTTAGGGTAGTTTGCATACACGATAGAACCAATCAATTTATATAGCATGTGTGCTCTCTAGTTTTAAGGACCACATTAGTGCGCGAAACTCATTAAGTGAGCTCGTCTCGACAATAGTCAGGGCCTTAGTCTTCGTTGTGTCAATGTAAGTATTGACCTAGAGTATAGCCTTGGGGATGAGAATCAACCTGGGGATGAGGGTGCATGGTGTGAGTCAAACCCCACTATGTTAGTGTAAGTACCAACTTGGGGCATGCCTTTAGCAATGAGGATTGACCCGAGGGTAATGATGTGTAGTGTAAACTAAGAAGAAGAGGAAACATTTAAGCCCACCATGTTATTGTAAGCACCAACTTAAGGAGCACCCTTAGGGATGAGAATCTACCTTAGGGTAGGGGTGCATAGTGTAAACTAACAAGGAGAGAAAATAATTAGATAAGTGTAAGGAACTCATCACCTTATTAATATGGTAAGTTTTTACAAGTGCTGTGAACATATTATAAGACTTAGGCGAAATATACCCTTAAGTTGCTTGTATTGTAAGCTTGGGGGATAGGTTGCTTGATAGGATTTGAGGTATCGACCCAACTAAATGTCAAAGCCCAGCTCATTTACTCTTCGTCTAGATATCTTATTTGATTACTTATTTTTATTTGTGTTATTTGGACTTCCTATTTCTCGTATTATTCTTAAATTACTCTTATGTTTATTTTGTATTTACGAGAATGCCATATGGCATCCTTTTAGTTCTTTTATTTATAACTTTGCCACTATGTATAAATAGGGCACATGTGTAGGGTTTTAGACGGTTTTAGATAGATTTATACATTAATGAAAAACCTTTTAAGTATTTTCTCTTGGAAAGCTCTCTCTTACTATCTCTTATCAATCCCTTTAGCAAGGATTGTGGCGAGTAACCCTAGTTATCTCTTTGTGTGTCATATCAACTCTTTGTACGTCATATCAAAGTGATGATTAGGCCATGCAAGATCTAGTTGGTGTGTCATATTTGCCTAAGTAGCTTACAGATTCCCTAAAAACCTCATTAAACCCATTCTCTTTTCAGTCCTTCGATAGGATCAAACATATCCTGATATTGCCGCCCTTATTAGATCTTAACGTGGCGTATTATCTTGGTATCAAAGCAAATGTATGACAATGGGAAGATTTGATTTAGTGTTATTGTCGTATTATCATAGATTTATTAACTTGAGAAGTTCTTTGCATTCCCACGTAGAAATTTTGGGAGATACTGCTTTAAAACATTGATTAGTTGTAAGCTATTATTGGACTTATTGAAGGGGTCGATTTTAGGGTGTCAAATTGGGTTTCCATTAGTGGGACCCATATTGCTTAACCTTATTATTTCCAAAGTTAACTAATCTAAGGGTTTTTGGGTATTGGGCCATGAGAACTTTTGGGATTTTTTTTAACAAGGCGACATAAACAAGAAAGACACATGACCATAAGTCACTCAGATTGTTTAACAAGTACTCAATTTCTTACAATACTTGCTCCAGTTTTTAATCTGGGTGTTTGATTGTGAATTGACAACACTTATTGGGAGGTTATGTGGACTGTGAGCATTGTGTGTATGCTATGGAGAGGGCGAGGCAATTCTACTGTTGTGTACCAGTCATGGTTTGGTCTTGTAGTTGTAGTAGAGTGGAGACTATAGTGTGTGATTATGATAAAAGTGGTTAGTGTGTGGGAGGATTTGTGAATTTAGGCATTAGGGTTTACTCTTGAAATTTTATGTGAGTGAACAAAGATTTGAAAGGGGTACCAAGAAATTGTCATCATGGAAGTAATTTAGGGTTTTGGTTGAACCATCGTGGGAAATTGTGAAGGTTGAGTTGTTGACGTTTATTGATTCATGGTTATGGTAATTGAGTTGTATGTTATGAGCAGGTGCAAATTGTGTTGTGGCTATCATTAGATGGTAAATTGCTATAATTGGCTGCATATTTGGTGATGGGTGGCTATTAGAGCCATGCTTGTGTTCAAAGGTGCAGTGGCATCTGAAGCTACTTTGTTCTTGACCTTGATTGGAGTAGTATCGTGTGTGGTTTATAATATTTTGTAAATTACAGGGGTGTTGAACAGGGGACAGTAAAGTGTAGTGCCGTGCTCTTTTTGAAAAGTTGTGGAGTTGACTATTTAGGTATGTGCAACAATCTGAGTTGTTGTGAGATTCTTCTTAAACTTTGCACATCCAAGTTCTTAATGTGCAAATAGCCAAGCTACTACATTCGAATTGCCAAGCTGAAACTAAAAACAAGCAAGTTGTTATACCGAGGAGTAATTGTACCGAGTTGTTTTAGAAGTGTATATGTATCGAGTTGAAGTGTATGTATTCACTTATTGAGCCAAAATTAAAGCTTCCAAGCTGCTAAAGTGATTAACCAAGCTGAACACCAAGTTTGCCAAGCTTCTAAACAGAGCAGTGTGCATGAAAGTACAGCAAGTGCCGAGCTGTTTATGGAAGTGTAGAAACGCATGCTGCCTATTAAAGTGTCGAATCGAACTATTGCGATTCCAAAAGCAACCAAATTGTTGCAATCCAGGGTGTCGAGCTATCGAATTACTTGTTATAGTAGATTACTGTATTATGCCTCATTGAATTGGTTGGTTGGGTTGCGATTGTATGTGTATTCGAGCTACTATTCATATAAACTAAAATAGCCATGCTATTCTCTATAACTATTGCCTAGTTGCTATGAGTATATGAGCTGTTATGTAGTTCTATAACGTATTATTATGTGCATGTATTGATTTTAGTGAGCTGAGGTGAAGAGTAGTATGTAGAACTATTGTGTGTGACTTGTGTAGGCTGATGTGACCATTGATGTTGCTATACTGAACTACTAAGTGTGTAGAAAGAAACTTAATCGCTATTCAATGTTGAATCATCGAGCTGTTACTTGTAGACGAGCTGTTGTTTGTGTATCCTTACTTTTGTTTCATAGAAAGTTGCTGAGCTATTGTGCAAAAGTCGAACTGCAAAATAAACCAAGTTTTGAGCTGATTGTTACACTTTGAAATAGTAGAATCGTAATAGTCCCGCTGTATAAATCATACTAAGATAAAAGCTGACCATACAGCCGTCATCTTAGACTTGACTTACACAAACCGTCTATGACTAAACTACTTTGAAGTAAATAGTTCATAGATTAAATAAATTATTTGTCTAAGAAATTATGAAAATATGTATATACACTAAAATTTAAATATTACAATTGAAAGTTTCATCATACCATATTTCCTAAGTAATACATTATTCGAAAATAGAAGTTTCTAAAACAAAAGCTAAAACCTTAACAATATATCTGTTCTTTAGATGTATTTCCTCACTCTCCAAGATTCAGTAGTTGCTAGCTTTAGGAGAAATATAGGTCACTTCCTAGCTAGCACCTACAACAACATTTAAAGGGATGTAAGCAATCACAATTCAATAAGTTGGGATGGAGACTTAAAACTATATAGCAAACACAAACAGGATTATTAACCAAATTAATTGGATGAAATGCATGTTCAAGCAAACGCTATCGCACGACGTTGTCCGGCCTGTCATGAGATTAAAGAAATTAGACCCACTCTAATTTGGGTTGAGGAGTTTCCATTAATACAATAGCTTACGACTAAACCTAAGCTTGTGCAATGGAGCCACTGCTTCTCCTGTGACTATCTTTGAACTATTGACTTCACCTTTGCTGTGACCTTTTTACTTGTCACTTAGTTCGACTAAGGATGAAGAAGGGATTGATTATGCTATTCAACGCTATCCCTTTCGAATGGGCTGGTATTTGGTCGAAGAATTTTAAGTTTCCCCTAATAAGTTGCTATGCAAGTTCGGTTTATGTTTACAATTCATATATTTAGTTAGGTCTGGTTTAAGGTATTCAGTCATTTCAAACAAATCATACAAATACAATCCAGAGTAGTTGATCGAAATCATATCATCAGTTTAGAATAAGCATATGTGCATAGCCAATTATCTAATAAGCATAATTAAATACAATTTCAAGCCTCTAAGTACTACAAATTAGTACTTCGAAATACAATAAAATATTAATCCCAACTTACTTAGACTCTCCACTTGCTTACTTAAGATGCAACTCCACAGGCTATCGTTGTTAATCCCTATAATGCAAATGTTGTTTCAGTTTTCACATAACTATTATAAATAAGTTTTGTTATGAAATTCTTATTATTACCTTCGGTTTAGGGTTTTATTATACCTAATTATCTAGGTTCTTAAGTTTTTTACAATTATTCTTGATTTAGACTAAGTTTTAATTCAATTTTCAAATTACTTTCTAATTTAAGTTCTAATTCAGTTTCTGAGTATGGTTTTATATGCGAACCCTAGAAATTCTTTTTAACCTATAATGTGAAATTAATCATATTATTTTTTGTTATCCTAAATATCATATTTAATCTTTAACCAATATCTTAATTTGTACGTTATACCCTATATCCTAACTTAACTAACGAGTTTATTCTCGATATGAGAAAATTTTATATTTTTCATATAACCACCTAAATTTATGTTTTTTACCAGATTTGTTATATATTAATATTATTATGATATGATTTAATAATATTTCATATTTATGGTAATTCTAATTTCACATATTACTAAAATTATATATATTTACTACATAATACTCAATAATTATATCTAACACCCTAAATGTCACATGTATCATACTACATAAGATATTAACATCCTTAAACACTTAATTATACACTAAATCAGTAATTATCTAATTAGCCTGAAGTCACCTATTTTATCCATTATTTTAAGGCTTAAAAATAATCTAAAATTTTTAAAAACCCATTTTTTGAAAAAGGGCTCCATAGCACCATTTTGCATCATCTAAATAGCTTATACAAAAATTTTGAGCTCAAAACTATACTCCTAAAATCATTTATTTATAAATTGAACAAATCTTAAGCTTGCGAGATTTTTTAAAGACAGTATATTTCTATGCATCAATTCATCAAAATAAAAGTTTTTCCTAAATCTACATACTTAAAAACCCTAAAATACGAAATTTAATAATTTTCTACGACTATTTAATATTTTTAATAAAATAACTAAAATTAGAAGGAAAATCGGACTCATCGGCATTAGTGGCTTTGGTTACCGCCAGCCACCTTAGCCTTATTGGTTGATATGAGTGCTATCACCATTGTTTGCTGGTGGTGGCCATTCACTTCAAGTTGGGGATCTCCTTATATGCTTTATTTGCACTATAATTTTCTAATTTTTTGTAAAATTGCTCTCTCTTCTTTTCTCTCCTCTCCTTAATTTTTTTTGGATTCTAAAATGTCCAAAATGATTTTGCATGAAGGTCTTTTATTTTTATAGTTGAGTTTAGGATTTTTTCTCCATTTTTTCTTTACCAAGTGTCTTTTATCTTTTTTACTTTTTTGTTGGTTGATTTTAATTGGTTGCTTTCCATTCTCCATTTCCAATTTGTCATGCCCAACTTTTGAACTTTTCCTCATTTTTCCATATTTTTATTGATTTTTCTTTAATTATCTAGGAATTTTCTTTAATTAATTAGCATTATTTTGGTATATTTCCTATATTTTAAGTAATTTCATGTTTTTCTAATCACATGTAAATTCATATATGATACAAATAAATATTCCTTAATATTATTTGTGTTATTTTATGATATTTAGTGTGCATGTAATTTATTTTTATTGATTCGTTAGTTATTGAAACTCGTTTTATGCATTTTTGATAAATAACGGGAAATTTACATATAATTCAATATTATAACAATTAATTATTTTATTATTTATTTTCCTAAATTCAGACTTATGGAATCACTTTTACTAATAATCCTAGATTCGTTGTATAATTTGTTTAATTGCCCTAAATTCTATTAACCAAATCTCGAATACCTGATTATGAGTCTTACAATGACTATTGAAGTACGCATACGGAACCATGCTACATATGTATATTGAGCTAAAACTATTAGTGAAGTAGAGTGCTGAGCTACTAGTTGCTATATCCAAGAACTTCGAGTTGACCTTCCAATTAATTACCGAACAGTGGACTTGAACCGAGCTGCTTGCAGCATGCAGCAACTGAGCTATTGCATTGTATCTGAGCTGTTTTCTTAACATTTTAAGCAATTGCCGAGCTGAATTGAGTGTAGGAGTTCGAGCTACCAAGTTAAAGATCCGGATTGAGCTGCTATGAAATCAATTTCATATTTGCTGAGCTGAATGTATTTTCGAGCTATTGTAATTCATAAATTGCCGAGGTGAAGTTCGGCCAAGGTGGTGTTATCCTACTTTCAGAGTTGGATCGAGCTGTTGAGACTTGCGTATTTGAGCTAAACTACTATGTGTACAATCTAAGCTGCTGTAGTCATCGTGTAGAACCAAATAATTTCTGCCGAGTTGACTAGTGAAGTAAGATTTCGAGCTGTTATTTCAAATTACTGTGCTTCTTTGTAGAATTTTATCCGAGCTTGCTAAGCTAATTTGAAGAGTTATCTAAGCTTTAAGCTACTTCAATGCCAAGTGCCGACTTGATTTGTGTTAATCGAGACGCTAAGATATCGAGTTGTGTTTATGTAATCAAGCTGAAATGGTGCTAGGCTAAGTTGGTCGGAAAATTTAGCTTTGAATTCATGAGTGCATAAAGCTTGTTTGTTGACGTTTGCCAAGCTCTAGGCGTGTTGGGCTATTATGAGTGTGTACTGAGCTCGATTGGTCCAAACTGCTATTTTGTGTTGACCAAGCTGATTTGTGATCAAAGATGTCATTTGTAGTGCAGTGGAAAGATTGGATTGTTGTGATCCGACTAGTGTTCGAGCTAGAGTTGCTCCGTGTTGCACAAATAATACTGTCACCGACTATTCTTTTCGTGTGCTACATTGTTAACCATAGCAAGTGTGCTTTAATTTGATGATGTATTGATTGACTAATTGCTCCAGTGTGGTGTGTGCCATGTAAGAACTGATCTTTTCATGAAATTACCGAGCTGTGGGAATATTTGTCTCTACCGTCCTTATTTCAAAATTGGTGATCTTGTCATGTGTTTTTGAACGCCGGTGAACCAAGTGAAATTAAGTGTTGAGCTTTGAAGTAGTGAGGTAAGTATTGGTTATTGTCTAGTTCTTGGTTTTATTCCGAAGTTATTGGATTGAGATATACTTAATGGCATATGAAATTGGATGCGATTATGAATTTTATTACAAGGATGTGATATCATGAATTTCGAAATTTAATGAATATGGTTTTCTAGATGAATATTTGGATTGAGAATTTCAAGTAGAAATAATTTTGCGAGATTGTCCATATTCTAAGCTTGAGAAGGAAGATATAGTGAGTACACAACTCAAAGGCTTTGTTGAACTTTGGTGGAAGGAGGTAAAGAGAGAAAGAATTTTGAATAGAGGAGAAATTACATGCAAATCAATGAAACAATTAAAGAGGAGAAAATTTGTCCCACTACATTATCAAAATGAGTTATATGAAGGGTTATCAATATTGAGGTAGGGGCCTATGATTGTCGAAGAATATGCATATGAATATAAGAGACTCTTGAGGCGATGCGAGTTGTATGAGCCCCATTCTTCTACTATATCTCCATTCTTGAGAGGATTGAACTGGGAAATTGCTAGATATGTCGATTCTTTAGGAATTAGAACCTTGAATGATGCTATCCAAGCGGCTTTGAGAGAAAAATCTATTTCTTCTTATCAGGCTAACCTTTCTAATGTATTGGATCAGTTGAAGATGATTGAAAAACGGCTTGAAATGTTTAAGAATGAAACGAGACAACAACAGAATGGCAAATTAGAGGTTATTTAAGGAGGAGTTGAGGAGGTGAAGGTTGCTGGAGAGGCGAGTAGCAAAGAGGAAGAGGACCAAGTTGAGCTGTAGTTAGATCCCTATGTTTCAGATATGGTTTCATTACTACATATCAAACTCTTTTATCTTGATCCTTTGAAGAACTTATGTTGTCTTGATATGAGCTATAGTAGTATTATGCCAGTGAGTAGTTATAGATTGTTGGTTAGGGTTTACTAAGGTTGTGGTGATGAATATATGTATTGGGGATGTGTTATGTTGATTCTTGGTACTCTTGTGTTGGAAAGATTTGAGATTTGTAGATGGAAGGAAGAAGAATTAACTTATGAGGAAGTAGAGGGGATGCTAATTACAGCAAATGAAGAGGCCATGAGATCCAAGTTAGTTGAGCATGAAGAAGTGGAGGTACTTGAGATTGAAGAGTAATTTAATGTCTTACTTGCACAAGATCCACAAGCTCATGATCTTTTGTATAACTGCAACATCATGTTACTTCCTTTAATTGATAGTTGTTGGAATTATCAAGGTGTGGTTGATTGGATCCATGATAAGTGGAAGGAGGGATCCATGATGAAAAGTTTGATTGATAGAGCTTATGATGATTAGAAGGAGCATTGGTTGATGACTGCATTAATAGAGGAGCTTGGGTACTTTTCTGTGTTTATATTTCATTTTTATAGGTTGGTATTTGATCTCGATGGAATTTGGAGCCATCACTTACCAAGTTTCGGGCTAAAACTTCTCTAAGAGAGAGGAGATGATAAGATTCGGGATACTGACCTAATCAAATGCTAGAGCCCAGCTCATTTACTCTCTACCCAGATATCTCATTTGATTACTTATTTTTATTTGTGTTGTTTGGGCTTCCTATTTCCTGTATTATTTCTAAATTATCCACATGTTTTTTTTGTGTTTATGGGAATACCACAAAGACATCCTTTTAGTTCTTTTATTTACAATTTTGTGACTATGTATAAATAGGGTACATGCATAGGGTTTTAGACAAATTTACATATTAATGAAAAACCCTTTGAGTTTTTTATCTTAGAAATATCTCTCTTACCGACTCTTATCAATCCCTTTAGCAAAAATTGTGGTGAGCAACCTTTGTTATCTCTTGGTATGTCATATTGAAGCGATGATTAGGTTGTGCAAGATCTAGTTAGTACATCATATTCAATTAGGAAACTCACGGATTTGCTAAAAACCTTATTAAACCCATTCTCTTTTCAATCCTTCAGTAGGATTAGACACAGTCCGTTATTGCTGCCCTTATTGGTTCTTAGCATGGCATATCATTGCCCGTCGAAGGTCATAAGCCCCGTACGCTCCATTGCCTGCATCATCCCTTACATACACTAGGTCCCCCAAATTGGGGATGAGTTTTCCAAGTCCTTCCCTTAAGCCTATGAGCTCTAATCTTCGATATACTAAGTTTCCGAGACATAATACTTTGTGCTTTACTTTCTTTTTGTAGTACTAGGCCACTTGTTGCTAGTAAGTCGCTACTTGAGCTAATGTGACATCATACAATTCCTTGATTGTATCAATGCTTGCCTGAAGGGCCATGTGGTAGGTATTTATGTTGAAACTTTAGACCCTGCTTGATATAACGGTGCTAAAGACTGATAAGGTTTGTTGTATCAAGGTGGGTCTAAGCTTGTTGAAAGCTTCAAAATGAAGATGGGAAAAATGTACAAAAACAGCGAACGAACAAGCAAACCACGATCAGCTCCAAGGATGTGAAGCACCAAGCAACTATCGATGACTTATAAAATGAACTCGATATGACGTACAAGCTAACTTAGTGAAGGTACTTATCATTTAGCCTTACTTAAAGGTTAAAATAAGAGTGAAGCAAGCAAAGAGGATGCTTATGAAAAAGAGACAATGAAGTATATTTGTGTATTACAAAAGATGATGATGATGTCTACAGCTACATTTACAAGGATATTTATACTCCAAAATATTAAGGCAACTATTATAAATGGAAATGACTAAAAGGGTATTGTCCAAAATAAGTAATGTATAAGGAATGTTAAGGAGCATAGATGAAAAATCAAGAAACGCATTACTCCCATATGTAAGATTCTATCACATGGTTGCTCGAGCACGTAGCTAGTAGTTAGTGGGAGGACTTTTGGTAGAAAATGACAAAATCGTACGGTTATCCTGGTTGTTGCCGAGTAGTGATGTTAAGTCGAGAGGATGATTCTTCCAAGGTGGATTTAGCTCAGACATGCTTTAAGAAGTTTAGATTCAGGTTGGTTAAACTGGTGTTTAGGTAGGTTGAGTTGTTGTTTAAGTGTGTCTCAGGTCGATAGTTAGAGATATCAATAAGCACGAGAGAGCTTGGCTCGGATAGGGTAGCAGGTTGGCAGATTGTAGCAACTCAAACTCCTTAGACATTGGTCTCAAAGAGTTAGGTTAGAGGTTTAGTGGCTTGATTCTCATCACTGCTCATAAGCAACTCGAGCTCAATGGAGAGGACGGCTTTGAATCTAAACGCGAGGCAAAATGGCATTTCCCTTATGGAGATTCTGTAAGTTATGTGATATCTACGTAGGATGTTAGGGAGCTTGTTTACCCATCTACCATTGGTGCGTTCCACTCTCTTCTTTAGGCTGTTGAGGACGATCTTGTTGATCGCCTTGACCTAGCCATTGGTCTGGGGGTAAGCGACTGAGGTATAGAAGAGCCTTATACTATATTTGTTACAGAACTCTCAAAACTTGTTACTATCAAATTGCTTATTGTTGTCTATGATTAGCGCATAGGGTACTCTGAAGTGGTAGAGGATGTGTGTGAGAACAAAGTGGTGATGGTTGCCATCGCTTGTAATTCTACCTATTTAGTAAAATAGCCCATCACCATCAAGATGAACTGTCGACCTTAGGATGCCTTTGGGAAATGATTGAGCATACCTAGGCCCCATTGAGCAAAGGGCCATGGGCTTATCATGGGATGGAGATTTGATCTCAGCGTATTAGAGATTAGGGCGTGCTTTTGGCACTTGTAGTATTTTTGGTCCATGGTTTTCACATCTTTTTTTGCTGTTGGCTAATAATAACCAAGATTGAGTGCTAAGATGTATAGGGTCTGCAACTAAATATGATTGCCACATATCCCCGTGTAGAGCTCTTCTAAGGTATGGATGCCTTCCTCGGGTTTGAGGCATTTGAGTAGTATATTGTTGCCTCACTAATATGACATGCCGTCTATGAGTGTATGATTGGAACAGGTGTAAGCTAACCTCTTTGCTTTAGTTCAACCCTCAAGCATTGCTTTGGTTTTCAGATACTCTATTATGGGGTCCATCTAATAAGGTTAGGGATCTGTAGGTTAAACCTCAAGGACTTTTTGTTCTTGCTGCTCTATGCTGCACTTAGAGAGGTATTGGATAAAAAGTAGCATGTCACCATCATGCTATGCTAGGACAATGGTAGAGGTTAACTTGGATAGTTTATCTACTTCCAAGTTTTCTACTAAGGGGATCTTGTTGATCTTCTAGGAGGTAAAACTCGTGAGGAGCCTTTGGATTGTCCAAAGATATCTGACCATTGTTTCTCTCTTTGTCTCAAATTCTCCCTTCACCTGTTGGACCACTAACATTGAGTTTGATTATATGTTGAGCTTTTTTTCCTCGATGTCCTTAGTAATTTTTAGTCCTGTAATAAGTGCTTCATATTCCCCTTCATTGTTACTCATTGGGAAGTCGAACTTTAGAGGGTAGAGCACTTTCATTCTGTATGGGCCTGCAGTGTTATGATGTTGCAACCCCCTCCATCCCCTCCCTCCTTGAGGTGAGTGGAGGATCCATCCACATGGAGGGTCCACACCGATACCTCAATGTACAATTATGGTTTGTCTTCTCCTGTATATTTTGCAATGAAGTTTGCGAGGACTTAGGCTTTGATTGCTTGTTGCTTGTCTTAGCTAGAGTAGGATGTTATGGGTGCTGAGCTTGAGGGCATACTTGACCATCCTACCTAAGGCGTTCGGCCTTTACAAGATGGCTTGGAGTGGTTAGTCAATTAGCACTATGATCGAATGGGCTTGGAAGTAGGGCTTGCGTTTATGCACAACAATTACCACAACAAGTGTGAACTTCTCCATCTTGGTGTACTTGACTTATGGGCCATAGAGGATGTGGATTACATAATAAATGGGCTTATGTTCTTGACCATCAGTATGGCCAGTATAATCAATGCATATTCAGCATTTCCCATTTGCTTCCATTACAAGGATTGTAGAGAACTTTTAGACCTCTTGTTCGATTGAAGCTTATCGTTCATGATAGGGATCAAGGACTGATTACACATTCCTGAGCCCGAAGGCTCTCCCAAGTGGTTTGCCAAACTATTTGAGGTGAGTTAAGTGTTGAGGAGCAATGCTTACCCCAATCCAATCTACTGAGCTACTTTGCTCTCCATGCTATCCAAGATGTTGCTGAGGTGATCAACTAGCATGTCGAGTCGAACCCTTCATTAAACCATAGTTTAAGTACCAAATTTGAGTACAGCAATCTTTACTGTACCGAAGCTAACCAAGACTATTAGGAGCCGACCCTCTGAGGCCAACCCAAGATGAGCCGTCCCTGAACCAACTACAGTCCAACCCCTTCTGATGCCGAACAGGCTTGAATAGAGGCTCACCCCTACTCGGACCACAATATTGTTAGAATTATAGTAAAAACGCGTACTGTCCTCTCTGACAAAATGACGTTCACTACATACGATTTCATGTCTCCCTGTATAGTAATTTCCTTTTTATTTAGCAAATAAGAATTCATTTGTGTAATTATCTGTAATATAGAACTTGCCCTAATAAGGTACTATAAATAGTTACATAATGTAACGGTCATAAAGAGACATATACAGAAGAATACATTGGACTTTTTACCTTCTCTTGAGCTAAGTGTCCTCTTACTCTTAAGCTACTCTTATCTAGCTCATTCGAGCGTGGACTAGTGGTAAGTGACCTCCAACTTCACTTGTGCTTCATATTAAGTGCAACCTAAGCTCGTGTGAGGTGTTAGTGCATCATATCCAACGTTGGTGCACGGGAATCCTTGCTCTCCCTCGACTATCATTTACTTTTCAGGCCATCTTGTGGCTTGGACCCACCCCCTTTGGTTACGCATGATATTAGGTTCGTATGTTCATCCACGAGTCTGTATCATTTTGGTATCAGAGCTTGGCTACGTTCAAAGTTAGATCTTGCTACCGTGTTCTTTTAATAGTCTGTCACTTCTCTTGTATGATAGTGGTTCTATTGTTAGCTTTAAAGTTTAGTAGTGATAAGTGTTTTGTACTCTATTTTTCCTTGTTTTGGTTACGCCAAAATAGAGCATAGTTGACTTTGTGTTTGTTGTGAAGTTAACATCAATGTTGGATTCAAGTGTGCAAGGGACTTTCGGAAACTAAGAAAGCAGTACTTGACATGGTCAAGGACATGAAGAAAGCTTCTCACCTCAATCAGTGGGTGATCGCTTAGATAAGCTTATCAATTTGGTAGCTAGTCTGGTGACTATCATCCAAGAAGATAGACAGCGAGCTAGAAACAACGCCACGAGGGAACATGAATAGCAAGGCCAAGGTAATGGTCAGTTTGTTAAGAGAATGGCCCAGCTTGACTACCCCAAGCTGAAGGAATTGGTAGGGACGCTAGATGAAGACTAGCACTTAAAGAGATTGAGGAGGAAGCAGAAGGAGGTGATGAAGCAAAGGAGTAATACAAACCTGAGGAAAGGAATGTATGGGCCCTTAGAGTTGAGGGATTAAGGGTGTGTATTCCAAGTTTCTCTAGAAGTGATGATGCCGAGGACTACTTAGATTGGGTAAATTAGATTGAAAAGTAGTTTGAATGCTACGAAGTGCTTGAAAATGCAAAGGTTAAGTTAGCTATGTTGGAGTTCATCGGCTATGCTACCTTATGGTGGAAGAACTTGCAAGCCACCAGAAGAAGGGAAGGAGAATGAGAGATTAGGAGTTGGGATGACATGAAGAGAGTTATGCGAAGAAGGTTCATGTTGAGCTATTATTTACAGGATGCCTTCAAGAGATTGTAAGAACTGAGACAAGTAGTATCGAGTGTAGATGCTTACATCAAGGAATTTCAAATGACAATGATCCGGTGTGAAGATGTCGAGCCAAAAGACCGAACTATGTCTTGATTCATTGGTGGATTGAAGTATGAGATTAGGGATGTCTTGGAAACCCTAGATGTTAGAATGCTTGATGATGCATTCCAAGCTGCCTAAAGGATAGAAAGGCGCTGAATAGGAAGATTCCAACTACTTGTCAACCATCCTGGCAGTAACCGACCTGTTCCGAATAGACCTATGTGAACGGAACTAAGCAAGGTCATTGAGACTTAACCCGCTTAGACTACCCGAGCAAAGGAGAAGGAACCATCGAGGAAATTCGAGAAAGGACAAAGTTTAGGGAGGAAGATAAGTGAGATCAAGTGTTTCAAATACTAAGGATTTGGAGGCATAGACGCTCAGTGTCGGAATAGGTGAACAAGGGTGATTAGAGGTGAGGCATTGACCATTGAGGTTGATAGTCTTGATGAAGAAGTAGAGGAGTCGAAGGAGGACGAACAGACTAAGTTGTTTGAGGAAGAAGTTATCTACAGCGAGGAAAACAACTTCATGTCGACCGCTCTAGTATTGAGGAGGACAATGAGTATCAATCTTGTGCTTGAAGATGAGTAAAAAGAAAATCTCTTCCATATTGGGTGCAAGGTGAATGAATTACTATACGTGCTGATTGTTGATAGTGGGAGTTGTACTAATGCAGTCTCTACATTTATGGTCTAGTAGTTGAAATTACTGACCATGCCCTACCTGAAACCTTACAAGCTTAATTAGCTTAGTGATAAGGGAGCCCTACAAGTGAACAAATGGGTGTCTGTGCCACTTTGTATAGGTAGGTATTGAGATGAAGTGCTTTGTGATGTGTTACCCATAAGTGTGTCCCATCTTCTACTTGGACGACCATGGATGTTTGACTGAGTAGTTATATATGATGGCAGGAGGAACATATGTTCTGTGGAGCATGAGGGAAGAAGATTGAAATTGAGTCCCATGAATGCTAAGCAGGTAAAAGTCATGTAGTCCCAACTTAGTCAAACCCTAAAGAAGGAGGCTTTGGTATTAACCCAAGCTGAACTGAAAAGAGAAATAGAGCTAGAGGGACTGGCCTATCTACTTGTTAAGAAGCTTCTGGAGATGAGACCTAAGGAGGAAAAGTTGCCAACCGAGGTAAAAACCTTACTAGAAGACTTTACTGACCTGTTTTTGGAGGAGCTATCAGAGGGTCTACCCTCAATCCAAGGCGTTGAGCATGCCATTGACCTATAGCCAGGAGTTGCACTACCGAACAAGCCTACCTATAAGTTAAACCCTAAATAGGCTGTCGAATTGCAGAGGCAGGTAGATGACCTCATGAAGAAAGGGTATGCACGCAAGTCCCTAAGCCCTTATGTTGTGCCGGCCTTATTAGTACCGAAGAAGGATAGTTCTTAGAGGATGTATGTAGATAGTTGAGCCATCAATTGAATCACCATCAAGTATAGGTATCCTATACCCAAGTACAGGTATCCCATACCTAGGCATATCCCATACCCAGGCTTATGCTAGACGAGTTAAGTGGAGTAAGAGTGTTCTCCAAGATCGATCTCAAATCTAGATACCATCATATTCAAATGCATAAAGGAGATGAGTGGAAAACCGCATTCAAGACACGATAAGGTTTATATGAGTGGCTTGTAATGTCATTTGGACTATCTAATGCGCTGAGCACATTCATGCGACTTATGAATCATGTGCTCCAAGAATTACCAAGAAGGTTTGTTGTGGTTTATTTTGGTGACATTCTAGTGTACAGTCTCAACCTGAAGACTTACTGAGAACATCTCCAACAAGTGCTTGCGAAAGTCTGAGCTACACAGCTCTACGCCAATCTGAAGAAGTGCGACTTTTGTCATTCTGAGGTGATCTTCTTAGGATTTGTTTTGAGTAGAGGTAGCATCTGAGTCGATGAAGAGAAGATAAGAGCGATCATAGAATGGCTTGAGCCGACCTGTTCTATTGATGTGAGAAGTTTCCATGGCTTAGCGTCGTTCTATCATTGATTCATTAGGAACTTCAATGTGATTGTGGCCTCACTCACCAAACTCTTAAAGAAGAATGTTGAATTCAGATGGGGTGACAAAGAGAGGAGGAGTTTTGAGGAAATGAAAGAGAAGCTAACTACATCCCCCATCTTAGCTTTGTTGAGCTTCGATAAGATATTTGAAGTAGAGTGTGATGCATCTGGACTAGGCAAAGGTGCTGTGCTAATATAAGAAGGCCAACTTATTGCTTACTTCAGTGAGAAACTTCGAGGAGTCACACTCAACTACTCCATCTACAACAAGGAGTTCTACTCCTTAATCTAAGCCCTAACGGTATGGTAACACTATTTGTTGCCCAAGGAATTTTTGATCTACACCAATCATGAATCCTTAAGATATCTGAAGGGCCAACCAAAGTTGTCTCGGAGACAAGCCCAGTGGGTTGAACTCATGGAGGGTTTTTCTTATGTTGTAAAATATAAGAATGGAAAGAACAATATAGTAGCCGATGCCTTATTGAGACGACATACCCTCCTGACTGAGCTACAGATGAGGCTACTTGGTTTTTCAACCATCAAGAATTTGTATGCCGAAGACCCACACTTTAGTCCTATCTACACCTGTTGTGAGGAAGGACGGACATTGGCCGACTATCACAAGGAGGACGGATACTTATTCAGGAAGAAGAGGCTATGTATCCCAACCTGTTCTACACTAGAACTGCTAGTGTATGAAGCGCATGGAGGGGGATTGACATGACACTTTGGCTAGCGCTGAACTTATGAGTTATTATCCTTTAAATTTTTTTTGCTAAGGAGAAGAGAGATGTCTAGTCCACATTAGAAAGGTGTGCAACTTGTCGAAAAGTGAAGAGTCAAGTCGATCAAGGATACTACCAACCCTTATCGACCCCGACCAAACCATGGTTCGAGCTAAGTATAGACTTTGTGTTAGTATTGCCAAGGACATCCTGAGGGAAGGACTCCATCATGGTGGTTGTGGATCGATTTAGCAAGATGGCATATTTCGTGCCCTGTCCCAAAACTAACGATGCTTCGACTATCTCTTTTCTTTTCTTGCAAGAAGCAATCAAGTTGCACGGAATTCCCAGGACCATTGTTTGAAACCGAGACCCCAAGTTCATGAGTTACTTTTGGAGGACGTTGTGGAGGTGAATGAGAACTAAGTTGCTGCATAGCATGTCCTGCCACCCATAGACCAATGGATAGATTGAAGTTGTCAACAGAACCATAAGAACTTTGCTGCAAGTTGCTGTCAGACAAAAGATGGTCGATTAGGATCCGTGCCTACTAATCATTGAGTTTGCATACAACAGGATCGCCCATAGTATAACAAGCATGTCTCCATTTGAGGTTGCCTACGGGTTCAACCTTGAACTGCCATTGGACCAAGCACCCCAGCTGATGTTTGATGAAGACCGACTAGCCATCAAGAGAGTTAAGGCCATCAAAGCCATGCACCAGAAGGTTGTAGAGTAATTGGGTCGAGCTGCTATTAAGCTTGAGAAACAAAGTCGAGGATGGAGGAAGAGGGACTTTCGACCAGGTGATTTTGGTCTAGATACACCTTAGTAAGGAAAGATTCCCAAACTTGAGGAAGAGCAAGTTGTCTCCTAAAGCCGATTGACCTTTTAGAGTGCTTGAAAAGATCAATCCTAATGCCTATAGGATTGAATTACCTAAAGGATATGGAGCCTTGGACTCCTTTAACATTGCTGATCTCCAACCTTACACTCCTAAGGACGAATAACCAGGAATCGAACTAGATTTGATCCCAAATCTCAAACAACTCGAAAGGGATGACAGGGATCAAGGACCAATTACAAGCTCCCGAACTCGAGGGCTCTCTTAAGTGGTTTGCCGAGCTGTCCAAGGTGAGTTAAGCACTGAGGAGTAGTACTTACCTTAGTCCAATCTGCCGAGCTACTTTGCTCTCTATTCTATCCAAGATGTTGCTAAGGTGATCAATCGGCATACCAAGCCAAACCCTCCACTAAACCATAGTCCAAGCACCAAATCTGAGTACAGCAATCTCCACTATATCGAAGCTGACCAAGACTGTTAGCAGCTAACCCTCCAAGGCCAACCCAAGATGAGCCCTCCTTGAACCAACTATAGTACAGCCCCTTTTGACGCTGAGCAGGACTGAATAGAGGCCCACCCCTGCTTGGACCACAATATTGTTAGAATTACAGTAAAAACACATGTGTACTGTCCTTACTAACAACTATATTGTCCTTTTTGACAAACGACGTTCGTTGTACACGATTTCGAGTCTCCTTGTATAGTAATTTCCTTTTTATTTAGTAAATAGGAATTCAATTTTGTAATTATCTGTAACATAGAACTTACCATAATATGGTATAATAAATAGTCACATAATGTAACAGCTGCAAAGAGATATATATAGAAGAATACATTGGACTTTTTACCTTCTCTTGAGCTAAGTGTCCTCTTACTCTTGAGCTACTCTTATCTATAGCTCATTCGAGCATAGACTAGTAGCAAGTGACCTTTGACTACACTTGTGCATCATATCAAGTGCGACCTGAGCTCGTGTAAGGCATTGATGCATCATATCCAGCGTCAGTGCACTGGAACCCATACTCTCTTTCAACTATCATTTACTTTTCAAGCCATCTTATGGCTTGGACCTACCCCCTTTAGTTACACGTGATATTGGGTTCATGTGTTCATTCATGAGTCCGTATTAGTTCAAGTATGAAGTGTTGCTTTTTTTTGTTTGACTAGTTAGACTATAGGGTTGATGTTTAGGTGATGAGTTTCTTTAAGTATGTTTGAGATGCTAGGCATGTCTTCAAGTCTTGATGCAAAGACATCAGTATTCTGGTGGAAGAAATGGACAAGCTCAATCTTTTCATCTTTGAGTAGGGCTGTATCGATCTGAGTGGTTAGTCCTAATGTACTTCTGAGCTCGACTTCCTCAGTCTTTTTTGCTAGCTCTCCTCAAAGGTTTAATTTCTCTTCTAGGGTAGATTCGATGTTCATAACATTATCTCATGTTTGGGCTTTCAAATAGAGAGACTTGGACAATTTCTACTCTCCTTGCACCTCTATAACTCCTATTAATGCCAAGAACTTAGCCTTCAAGCATCTTTGATTGATGAGCATGTCGAATTTCACTATGCTTGATCTTCTTAAGTTAGTGTTGTATGGTATCCATTGTTTGACTACAACAAACTTAATAGACTGTGTTTGTAAGGCTATTGCCTTCGAAGCTTATGAGGCTATGTTTGAAAGACTGTAGGGGCTCATCGAGTTTGTCCATTTATTCTTAAGGGTTGTAGAAGAGGATGTCAATTGGACTACTACTATCAATGATTGTCTTAAGGACATCGAAGTACCCGATCTTGATATTAATTATTATCACATCACTATGCGAGTAGTTGATGCCGTGTTTGTCCTTTGAAGTGAAATTGATAGTGCTATCTACCTTGGGCTTCTTAGTTCTGACAAGGTATACCTCATGCTTGGTGGATGTAGAGGGAATGTCTCTTGCGAAGCCCGGGCCTCCAAAGATTGTGTTCACCTAGCTTCGTCTATTACGGTGGTCTTGATTGAGTGGGGCATCTTCTCGAGTATAGCGCTGCTACTAATGTTGAGGCTGTTGTTGTTGCTCAACTTGACAATGTTAGGTTGGTCATTGGAGCCAATTTCTTTCATCCATAATGAGGTAGTTGATGTGGCCTTTGTGAATAAGGCCTTTGACTGCAATTTTCAGGTGACAACACTCATTACTATTGTGTCCATGCACTTGGTGGTAGTCGCAGTATTTACTGGAGTTAACTGCTTCGAGTGTCTCTCTGATATGGGGTGGTCTTAGGAGCTACTCTTTAACCTTGTACATAATCTCTTCAAGAGGGCGATTAAGAGGCATGTTAGATGGGTAATCTTCAAATCTTTGTTTTAACTTATCTTACCTATCTTTCGAGGAGGATGGTTTAATGTCACTTGGCCTTAAGTGATCTTTGACCGAACCGTAGATATTATTGTTAGTCCCAAATCTTGCTTTGATGGTATCCTTTTGGGTGACATATTTTTCGGCCACTCGTATGAATTCGCCTAGTGAGTTTGGCTTGTTGAGAGAGACTTCATCAAAGAGCTTCCTAGTAGGGTCAATTCCTATAATCAAGGCCTAGATGACCGTTTCGGCATTAAGTTTGGAGACCTAGAGCTTCGCATGGTTGAAGCGTTCCAAGTATGCACATAAAGACTCATTGGAACACTATCGAACATTGTACAACATTGAGTAGTCTTTATGTGGGACTGTGTGTCGCGAACTGTGACCAATAACAGATAAGATCGGTCGCTGGATGGGTTCAAGCTTACAGAAAGCTCGAAAAAGGGTTAATGGGGGAAATGTGCAAAAAGATTGACAAAGACAATGAAATAGTAAGCAAAAACCTATGAATAGTTCCAGAGGATATAATGTACTAATGGAACTTCTGAGGACTCATATCACAATTCGATATGACGCAGGAATTGGTCAAGTAAGATTACTCGTTACCTAAACTTACTTAAGGGAAATGATAAGAGTGATGCCAAGAATAAAAAAGTACTGTTTATGCAAGGAAGAAAGTACTCAAGTGTATTAAAGGTAATCTGTCTTATACAACTATAAGTACAAGGGTATTTACACTCGTGAATTAGGGTAACTTGCCTAAAAAGAAAAAGACAATAAGGATATTTCTTAAAGAAGCAATGTACATTATATAAGAGGTTAAAAATGAATATATAAGGAAATCAATTATTAGTGCTACAAATTCTCCATACGATACTATACATGTGGCGATGTTGCATAGGCAAGGTTGTTAGGGGATGAGGACAAAAAGTATGGACAGGTGGGCTTGTTTGAGCAGGGACAGCCTAGTCAGTCCGGATTCTCTGTCTTTCGGCTTCTCAGTAAGGATAATGCTGAGTGATTGGTTAGCTCGGCATTAGAGTACTCATCAACTCGGCATAATACAGAATAAAGGGCGGTCATTTGGTATGGCATTAAAGGTGACTAGGTAAGTAAGTATTCAGCTTTGACAGGGGTTGGTTGGACCATGAGAATTCGTCGTACCAGCCCCTTTAGTCCATGGGTTCAGCTGCAGGTCAGAGGTCTCGTAACTTGATTCCTATCACTCTCTCCTAGTTGTTTTGGATTTGGGATCAAATCCGAATGGCGTTCGCTTAGTTCTTCGTCAAGGTGATACGAACTGAGGTCGGCAATGTTGAAGGCATCAGAAACCCCATAGTCCTTAGGCAATTCCAACCTATAGGCATTGTCACTGATTTTCTAGAGGATTCTGAAAGGCCCTCCCGCTCTTGTAGATAATTTGTTCGAGAACTATTCCTTACTGAGATGTAGCCATACTAAGTCTCCTGGCTGAAATTGTTTGGTCGACCTACCTTTGGTCCTTTCTCGCATTCTTTTTGTAGCTTGGTTGATAAGCCGAGTGACATTATCATAGATGTGCTAAAGGGATTATGCTCTAGCCGAGGCGTCCTTTTGCGTGGGTGCTGATACAGGGGTGTAGTTGAGGGGCAACTCAAGATTGAATCCATAGACCACCTCAAAGGGAGTTTGCTTGGTGGTATCATGTATGGTCCGGTTATAGGCAAATTTGATTACTGGTGGGCAGACGTCCCAATTAGCCAAGTTTTTACCTATTGCAGCTTGGAGCAGTGATCCCAAGGTATGATTAACTACCTCTGTTTGGCTGTCAGTTTGGGGGTAACATGAGGTATTGAAGAGTAATTTAGTTCCCAATCGACGCTACTGGGTCCTTTAGAAATAGCTTAAGAACTTTGGGTCCCTATCAAAGACTATACTTCTCGATACGCCGTATATCTGCATAATTTCCTATAAGAAAAGAGAAGCAATAGCTGAAGCATCGTTAGTTTTGGTGCAGGGTACGAATTGGCCATCTTATTGAATTGATCTATGACGACCATTACAGAATCTTTGCCTTGGGCAGTTCGTGGTAGTTTGAGAACAAAGTCCATACTCAGTTCAATCCATGGTCTCGTCATAACAGGTAGGGGCATTGCTTTCCCTTGTTTGGCTCGGCACTTGGCCTTTTTGTACACAACACAGCTTTCGACAACTTGGTGTATATCTCTTCACATTCTCGGCCAAAAGAATCAGCCATTCAATAGTTCACAGGTCCTCCTCTCTCCAAAGTGCCGGAGAGTCCTTCGCTGTGGGCTTCAATAATTAATAATTCACGTAAGGAACAAGTTAGCACGCATAGTTTCCCCCCTTGGAACAAATAGCCATCCTCTACATAATACTCGTCTACTGTCCTTCCATCTATGCATTACAAAATTATTGGTCCAAAGTGTGGATCCTCGGAGTACTATTGTTTGATACTTGCAAAACCAAATAGCCTGGTTTGCAGTTCTGATAAAAGCGCATATCTCTTCGAAAGAGCATCTACAACTACGTTGCTTTTTCTCTGCTTGTATTTAATTACAAAATTGAGCCCCTTAAGAAATTCAACCCATCTCGCCTGCTGCTTTGATAACTTAGTCTGACTTTGGAGGTATCTCAGCGATTCATGGTCAGTATATACGACAAATTCTCTTGACAGTAAATAATGTTGCTACACTTACATTACTCGGATCAGTGCAAAAAGTTCCTTGTCATACACAGAGTAGTTTAGCTGTGGTCCTTGGAGCTTTTCACTATGGAAGGCAATTGGTTGGGCTTCCAACATCAGGATAATGCCTATTACAACGTCCGATGTGTCGCATTCTAGTTCAAAAATTTTGTTGAAGTTAGGTAATACTAACATCAGAGTGGAAGTCAATCTTTCTTTTATGTCGGCAAAACTCCTTTCTTCCCTTTCTCCCCATTGGAAGTCGGTGTTCTTCTTTATTAGCTAAGTAAGTGGCGTGCTGATGGTGTTGAAATTCTTGATAAACTTTCTGTAAAATAAAGCTAGTCTGTAGAAACTTCTTACGTTGGCACAAGTAATAAGAGTTGACCACTCGACAATTGCCTTGATCTTCTCATTATCGACTTGCAGGCCTCCTCCATTGATTATATACCCCAAGAATACCGCTTCTTCCTAGCAAAAGCAACATTTCTTTAAATTGCTAAATAGTCTTTCGGCATAAAGGATATTCAGGACTGCTTTGAGATGTTTACAGTGACTTGGCATGTCGGTATTGTAGACTAGGATGTCATTAAAGTATACCACGACAAACTTCCCTATGAGATGTCCCAACACATGGTTCATAAGTCTCATGAAAGTGCTTAGGGCATTCAACAAGCCGAAGGACATGACCATCTACTTGTAAAGTCCATGTTGAGTCTTGAACCCAGTCTTCTACTCGTCTCTTGGTCTCATACAAATTTGATGGTATCCAGATTTAAGATCAATCTTATTAAAAATCTTGGCTCCACTTAACTCATCCAACATGTCTTCTAGCCTCGAGATTGGATACCTATATTTGATCGTGATTTTGTTTACGGCTCGGCTGTCAACATACATTCGCTAGGTTCCATCCTTTTTTGGCACTAGAAGTGCAGGCACAATACAAGGGTTAAGACTCTCTCTCACGCAACCTCTCTTTAGCAACTCATTGACTTGATGTTGGAGTTCAGAAGCTTACTCAAGATTCATCCAATAAGCTGGCTTATTCAGCAATGCAGTGCCGAGTACTAAGTCAATGCAGTGCTTTATGCTTCGAGTTGGGGGCAACCCCTCAAGTAACTATTCTGAGAAGAGGTTGGCATAGTCATCTAGCAACCCCTTGATTTCTTGAGGAAGCTTACCTTGCTCCTTCTTTTCTAATAGTCACCTGACTAACAATAGGGTCGGTTCGTCAATATTGATGGCTTCTCAAAGCTCGGCTTTACTCATCAACAAAGCTTTCTTCGATTTGCCAGCGAGTTTCGTTTGTAACTTGTAAACTTCTCTCGGCAGCATTGAATTTAGTGTGGTCTTCCGATCATCCTTTTCTAGCATTTACGTGTTCCTGTAGCCGTCATGTATAACTCTCTTGCCAAACAACCATGGCCTACCTAGCAACACATAAGAAGCGTACATAGGCAGTACGTCATAGAGGATCTAGTCACAGTAATACCCTATAGTGATCGGCAGCAGTATTTGCCGAGTGACATGTAATGCTCCTTTCTCACTCAATTAGTGCAACTTATACGGCTTAGGATGTGCAACAGTCGGCAACTTTAGTTTTGAAACAAGATCAGTCGATGCCACATTGGTGCAACTTCCACTATCCACAATGAGAGCACACATCCGATCATTCACCTTGCAAGTGTTATGAAACAAGTTCTCTTTCTACTCTCCTTCTTGTGATGGTTCCATGCTCATAGTGCGCTGGACAACTATGAGTAACTGGTCTAAGTCCTCGGGAAACATGTCCTCTTCAATCAGTTCTTTCTTGGTAGGAACCTCCTCCTCCTCGGGTTCCTCATCCATACTCTTTACTTTTAACTTTAGGATGTCTCCCTTAATGACTATTGTCCTTTGATTTTGGGCACTAAGTAGCTATATGTTTGAACCCTTGACACTTGAAGCACTTGATCTAGTTGGTCTTCCTGCCAAACCTTTGCCCCTTCTCATACATTTGGGTCGGTACTACATCTTTAGGTCGCCCTTTCTGCTTGGCTCTGACATCAACTCTTTTGCTCAGTTTAATACTAGACTGAGTTCAGTGACTTGATTGTCCTGGTTGGCTAGTTGGCATTCTAGTCGTTACTTGGCTCCTTCGTTGCCTCTCCATTCGCTAGGCAATTCTAACAACTTCATCTAATGTGTTAAATCATTGGAGCTCCACAATGTCTCGGATGTCTTCTCTCAATCCAGTATTAAACCTTGAGACTGTTCGAGCTGGTGGTTCCTCTACTTTGCACCTTATCATTAGCATTTGGAATTCTTGAACATACTCATCAACAGTTCGACCTCCTTGTCTCAGCTCCTGAAGCCTAGTGAAAGTATCTTAGAGATATGTTTCCAGCACAAATCTGTTTTTAAGCACTCTCTTCATCTCGAGCCTGGTGTTAATCTCTCAGTACCCCTCTCTTCTTCTCATAGCCTGAGAATTCTTCCATCACATGGCAGTATATTCGAAGAGTTCAACAGCAATAATCCTCACTTTCTCATAATCCTTATATTGATAGTAATCAGATACACACTCTACTTTCTCTTCCCAATCCAGATACTTGTCAGCATTCCCAGACCCATTGAAACTTGGAATTCGAAGCTTCACATGGTCAGATGCTTTAGGGATTCATATACGCTCTTCTTCAAAATACTCTTCTTCCTCCTCATCAAGCTCTCTCAGGTCTATCCTTCACCTTACTCACCTGCTAACTCCTCTACCTCAAACTGGTTGAGCTAGGTTCTGATCTCTAACAAGTTGAGCAGCTTGTGTAGTGTTTTGCGCGGCCTCAGTGTAGGTGGACAAGACAGTGCATGAACAGCTCAAGTTAGATCTACTAAGAGATTAGTTACCTCATCAAGTCTCTCGTCGGTACTTCTAGGAGTTCCTTGAGATTGTCATCCATGGTGGATAACTTCATTATCATCACCAGCACTAACATTCATATTTGGGTCTGTCATTTTTTTTCCTCACAGATTCAAAATTCAAACAAACACTTCTAAAAGTGAACAACTAATAACACAGCAGTCACATGAATACAGTAACTGACTCTGTTTCTCACACGTAAAACATAGTATAATAGAACTTAAGAAGAATTAACTATAGTTCACACAAAACCTCCGCTTCGATACCAAGATGTTACGAACCGTAATGAAGAATAGACAAGGCTGCTTGCTGGATGGGTCTAAGCTTGTAGAAAGCTCGAAAAAGGGTTAATGGGGAAAAGTATGTAAAGAGTGACAAAGACAAATAAAAAAGTAAGTAAAAACCCATTAATAGTTCCAAAGGATATGACATACCAATGGAACTTTTGAGGACCCATAGCACAATTCGATATGATGTATGAATTGGTCCAATAAAGTTAGTTACCACCTAACCTTACTTAAGGAAAAGGATAAGAGTGATTTCGAGAGTAAACAAGCAATGTTTACATAAGGAAGAAAATATTCAAGTGTATTGAAGGTAATTTGCCTCTTATAGCTATAAGTACAAGGGTAGTTATACTCGTGAATTAGGGCAACTTACCTAAAAGGGAAAAAACAATAAGGACATTTTCTAAAGAAGCAATGTACATGATATAAAAGGATAAAAATGAATATACAAGGAAATTAATCATTGGTGCTATAGATTCTTCATATGATATTGTACACGTAGCGATGCTGCATTGGCAAAATTGTTAGGAGATGCGGACAAAAAGTACGAACAAGTGGGTTTATCCGAACAAGGATGGCCTAGTCAGTTTGGATTCTCTATTTCTTAGCTTCTCGATAAGGACGATGCCAAGTGATTAGTCAGCTCAGCATTAGAGTACTCATCAACTTGGCATAACAAAAAATAAAGGGCGGTCATTTGGCATGACATTAAAGGTGACTCGGCAAGTAAGTACTTGGCTTTGGCAGGGTTGGTTGGAACATAAGGATTCGTCGTGCTAGCCTTTCTAGTTCTCAGGCTTGTTTGTAGGTTAAAGGTCCCATAGCTTGATTCCCATCACCGTGGAGCTAAGGAAGTGTTGTTGGAACTTGCTCGCTAGGGCATTGAAGGACGTAATGGAACCATTGAGGAGTTAAACCATAATAGGGTTGCTTTTGCTTGTGTATTAGGAAAAGCTTTGCACATGATGGCATTTATGAAGTTGTGAAGGCTCATCACAGTGCAGAATTAAACTAGATGGTCATATGGGTCTCCTGTTCCATCATACGTGTTGAGGTAAGGGAACCTCGCACCTTAAGGTGGTGTTTCTTTAAGAATAAGTGGTGTAAATGGGCTCTTTACTATTGTTGAGCGCGATGTATGGGCTGATGGTTCAATCTTCTTTTGTTTGTATATGTTAGATGCGCAACATATGTGTTTGTCTAACTCTTGGTCATTCATGTCCTTGAGTGGTTTTTAGGATTGGCTTTAGGATAGGTCTCTAGTAGGTCTGCTTATCTCCAACCGTTTACCCCACATATGTCACGATCCGTATCTTAAAGGGAAGTGATGGTGTTCAACTTGAGGTTTAATGTGAAGTGAGTGATGTCAACAAATGGTTTATTTATAAGGTTAAGTGTTCTCTTAAAGTGAGGTTGTCCTCCTTTTAGTAAACTGGTTGGGAGTTGATGCTACTTTCTTGATGATGACCATAGCAAACCGAAACCAATAGAGAAGTTGGGCTTCCTTATCATACAAAGGATGGTGACAATGTTGGTTGTCGGTCGACACGCTTAATGCTAAAAGGATTTGGAACAGTCCTAAGAAGAAAAGAAGAGAGATGATGGGAATCAAATAATTAGACCCTTGACCCGAATCTAAGCTCAAGGTCTTGAAGGACTAACAAAGCTGATTTTATCGTTCCAGTCAACTCCATTCGAAGCCGAACCGATCTTCACTGCTAACCAACTCCACATGTTGAGTTGAGCAACTTCAGCTCTATCATACATTGTATGCCTGCCTAATTCATATTCCTTTGACTACTCGGCTAGCCTTGTTATCTTCTTTTCTCTGCCTGTGCCAACGATTGGCTTTATAGTACTTATGCTGAGAACCCCATAACACATTTGAGCCAGCATCTCTTCGGAGGAAACCGCATGTCTACTTGGCACCTCTGCTCAGTAACTTTCGGCTTAACCATACAAGTTTGTCTGTTTCTACTAGAAGTGCCCTAACGACTGATTGCCAAGTGTCTAACCTCGCACAAAAAGATTTGCTGCACCAAGCATAAATTTCTTTGATTTTTCGTTTGTACCCTTTATTATTCCTTGTACATTACTTCTTTTAGACAATATCCTTTTTGTCTTTTCCATTTTTGGTAGGTTACCCTAACTTTTCGAGTATACAATATCCTTGTATTATGTAATTGCAATAATCAGAATCCAGATATTGAACATACTACATTGTGCTTTTTGTCAGCTACTATACTTACTCCTTTCCCTTTTTTTATCCTAACCCTTAAGTAAGGCCAGGTGATGAATGACTTTGTCGAGTTGCTCAGAGCTTTCTCAGTGTATCATATCCTTGGAAAACGTTCGTGGGTTTTGCTTGTTTTTTTGTTTATTTGCTCCTGTCTCATACATTTCTTCACCTTTCATTTTAAGCTTTCTACAAGCTTGGACCCACCTCGATGTGGTTGCCCTTGTTAGTTCTTTGTACGACTTATTATCTTAGTATCAGAGTAGAGGTTTATTTGGGTAAGTTGTACTTAAGCTTACTATTACTGTGTTGCGAGTGATATTGATTGTAGTAATGTATAGTGGTTGTGTGAGGGTTAGTCGTGGGTATTTGAGTAAGTAGGTGGCATGCTAATTTGCAATCGTGTGTGTATCCAATTGTACTCTATTTTGAGTTATGAAAACAGAGCAAGTAGTAGTTGTGTGTTTTTTGTGAAGTAATGTTTATAAACTGTACTTGTATTGTTCCATGAGAAGCATTAGTGTTGAATAAAGGATGATCGATTCAAGTGTAAACATAGGGATTGGAGATGATAACATCTATAACTTCTCACTTTGAAGTAAACAGTCATTCATAATTAAAGATAGAATATATATATATATATATATATATATATAAAATTAAAATCCTTTAAGACATATTTATATTAAGATACTCATACTGTCCTACATTCCTAGGAAATATCTACATGCTAAGGTAATCTGATAAGTATCATATTTTATATTACATAATTGGTCTAAAAACTTAAGAGTTAGTAATAAAACTCTAGAAGACTCGATTACATTTACTAACTTGATCCTCACTCCCCCACAGCTTAATACTTCAGAAAGATATTGACCTCAGGATAGTTATAATGTGACATATTAGTTAGTGTTTACAAGAAAATCTATAAGGGTATGAACAATCAACAGCTCAATAAGTTAGGATAGAGATTTAAGAATGCATAACAAACATACAATAAGGTTTTCAAACAATTAATTATATGCAATGCAACAAGCAAATACCATCACACAACGTAGTCTGATCTATTGTGAAATCAGAGTAATTTCACTTGCTCTAATCCGGGTTGAAGAGTTTTTATGTTTATGCAGCAGTTCACAACCAAACCTAGGTTTATACAATAGAGACACCTCTGCCCCCCAAAACTATGCTTCAAACAATGCCTTCATCCTTATCGCGACCTCCTCTCATGTTACTTAGTGCGGCTAAGGATGAAGAAAAGACCATTATACTATCTAGCGTTATCTTTTTTGAAAGCGTTAGTATTTGGTTGGAGAAGCCTATAGTCCCCTATAGGGTTACAATGCATGTCTAAGTAAGGTATTTAGGTTAGTTATAATTAAGTTCAGTTTAACATGATTAAACAATCTCACACCACTCAATTCACAACAATCACGATAACACAACACATATTTTTAGCACAAAGTTAGATACACACAAGCACATGCACATATAACTATTTACAAGCATAAGCATAATCACATACAATCATATGTCTCCAAGTACTTTAAAATAGTACTCTAAAATATAATAAAGTGTTGAACCCAACTTACCTGAGTTCTTGGTTAGCTTACTCAATTGGTCGTAGGTCACTCATCTCTGCATGTCTTATAATATAAGTACTCTTTTAGTATTTATATCCTTATGATATATAAACTTTATGTCATGACTTGACTTAATTTTCCATATATATATTATTTATTACCAATTCATTTTAGGTTAGTTTTGGAATCGATTTCCGAATCCGATTCCAATTTTGATTCTAATTCAGTTTCAACTATGAGTATTACACGTAAATCTTAGGAATATGTTCCAGATCATAATATGAAATTAATTACATTATGCTTGGGTATCTTAAATATTACTTTTAGTCTCTAACTGGTATTCTAACTTGTACGGTATACCTTAGTTCTCATTTATATACTGAATTTACTGGATATGAGAAAATTTTACATTTTTCATATAATTATCTAAATTTAAGTTTCTTACCAGATTTATTATATATTACTATTATTATTATATTATCAATTTTAATCTAATATTCATATTTATTATAAATCCAATTTCAAATATTATTAATTTTCACATATTCACTACATTTTATACCTAATAATTACATCTAATAATCCAAATGTTGTAATTATCGTAACACATTAGAAATTAACATCCTAAAACACCTAATTACACACTAAATAAGTAATTATCTATTTAATTACCTAATTAGCACAAAATCACCTATTTTATACATCATTTTAAGGCTAAAAAATCATCTAAACTTTTCGAAAATCCAATTTTGAAAAATCTCTTCATTGCACTGTTTTATATCCTCTAAATAGTCTACACAAAAATTTTGAATTTGAAACTACATCCCTAAGATTATTTATTTTTAAATCAAATAAAACTCGAGTTTGCGGGATTTTTTAAGGAAGTATATTTTTAGACATAAATTCATCAAAATAAAATTTTTCCTTAAATCTACATACTTAAAAATATCAAAATACCAAATTTCATAATTTTCTAAGTATATTTAATATTTTTACAAAATTAAACAAAATTGGATTGGAATTTGACTTAATTGACCGATAGACTTTCGGCCACCTGTAGTGTTCCTAAGAGTATCGATAGCTTTAGGCAGTGATGGTGGTTTGTATCCATATGTCCATGGGTTATGGGTTTACTCTATAACCTCTAATTATATAGATTTTTTTTCCTAATTTTTGTAAAAACCCTAATCCTCTCTTTTCGAGTTCCCTTAAATTTTCCTAGATCCTAATTGTCTAAATGAGCTCCAGTCAAAATTAAGGGTATTTATAGAGCTGCCCCCCTTTTTTTTTTCTCCTAATTTTTGATTGACAATTGGCCTTATCCTCTTCTAAATTAGCTTTCTAATTGGTTTGTTCTAACTGATTAATTTTTTTCTTTCTAACCCCAACATGCTACGACTTGAATTTAGACAATTCCTTTCTTTTTCTGATTTTTCCTTGATTTTTTAATTTTATTTAATTATTTAACATTAATTTATTATATTTCGAGCATTTTAAGTAATTTTAGGTATTTTTACCTATATGTAAATACACTTGGAGTATAAGTAGATATTCCTAAATATTATTTATGTCATTTTCTGATTTTTAGGGTGCATATAATTTATCTCTAATGACTCCTTAGTTATTGAAACTCATTTTACACATATTAATAAATAATAGGTAATATGCTTATAATTTGATATTATAATATTCTACTATTTTGTTACTTATTTTCCTAAACTAAAAGTTACAACATCGCTTTTACTAATATTTCTACCTTTATTGCATAATTTATACTCAATCGGATACTTATCCAATTGTCCTAAATTTTACATATTAAATCAAAACTTTCTATTGCAAGGCTTACACAACGCGAGAACTTATTTTACATCACTTGTAAGGTGAACAATCAAGTATGTGCACTTATTGTAGATAGTGGGAGTTGCACTAACATAGTATTTGCTAAACTAATTGAGAAGCTCAAACTACTGACCATTTCACATTCAAAGTCATATAAGTTGCATTAGCAAAATGAGAAAGGAGCACTCCATGTTATTCAACAAGTATTGTTATCCATCTCAGTTGGAAATTATTCTTATGAAATTCTCTATGATGTATTACCATGTGCGCATCACATGTTTTGCTAAGTCAACCATCGTTGTTTGATTAAAGGGTCATTCATGATAGTTTCAAGAACACGTATGTGCTTGAAAAAAGATGGGAGGAAAATCACCCTAAACCCTATAACCCCGAGTCAAGTAAATAAGCTACAAGCTAAGTTAGCCTGAGGATCTAAGAAGGCACTGATTCTAAGTCGATCAAAGCTTTGAGAAGCTACTAAGTTTGATATGCCAACCTTCTTGTTGGCTGGGTGACTGTTGGAATTGAAGGATCAATCCGAGCTGCTTGAGGATTCGAGACCTATTGGATGAATATGCTGACTTGTTTCCTAAGCAGTTGCTGAAGGATTAACCCCCTTTCGAGGCATTGAGCATTGCATTAACTTGATACTCAGTGCTGCTCTATCGAACAAACTTGCTTTTCGAATGAATCCTGAGTAAGCTATCGAACTCCAAAGACAAGTCAATAAGCTATTAAAGAAGAGCATGTGAGAGAAAGTCTCAACACTTATGCTGTGCAAATGCTCTTTGTGCCAAAAAAGGATGGTACTTAGTGTATGTGTATGAATAGTAGAGTTGTAAACAAGATTACAATCAAGTTTAGATACCCCATCTCAAGGCTAAATGACATGCTTGATGAACTAAATGGAGCTAAAGTCTTCAACAAGATTGATTTGAAGTTTGGCTATCATCAAATTCGGATGAGGTAAGGAGATGAGTTGAAAAATGCTTTCAAAACTCGACATGGTCTTTATAAGTAGATGGTAATACCTTTTGGCTTATCAAATGCCCTAAGTACTTTCATGAGATTGACGAATTATGTGTTGAGAAATTTGATCAGAAAGTCTATCATGGTCTACTTTGACAACATCCTTGTGTATAGTGCTAACTTGTCAAGCCACTATGACCATCTCTAAGCTTTATTTGATGTACTTCGAGCCGAGCGATTGTTTGGCAACATGATGTTATTTTTGCCAAGAAGAAGTGGTTTTTCTAGGATACATAGTTGGTGGAGGAGGCTTATGAATTGATGATGAGAAGATTCAGGCAATTGTCGAGTGGCTAACCTTAACCACTTAGGTTGAAGTATGAAGTTTCCATGGATTAGCATCCTTTTACAAACAATTCATTATTGGTTTTAATACTTTTGTTGCACCCCTTACCGAGCTGAGAAAAAGAATATTGACTTTAAGTGGGGGGAGAAAGAAGAGAGAAGTTTCATCGAGATAAAGGATATATTGACCTCTATACCTATATTAGCTTTGCTTGACTTTGAGAAGATTTTTGAGCTTGAGTGTGATGCATTAGGTGTTGGCATTAGAGTTATACTATTGTAAAAAGGCCGACCTATTGCCTACCATAGTGAGAAACTGCCAAGATTTCAGGTGAATTATTTTATATATGATAAATAACTCCTAGCACTTATCCGAGCACTCTAAGTATGGAAGCATTACCTATTGCCGAGAGAGTTTATCATTTATATAGATCATAATTCCTTAAGGCATCTCATAAGTCAGACAAAGCTATCTAAGAGGCAAGTATGATGGGTTGAATTCTTGGAAGGTTTCAATTTTGTGATTAAACATAAGTAAGGCAAAACTAATGTGGTTGTTGATGCTTTGTTAAGACAACATGTTCTTCTGACTGAGCTGCTGATAGGACTCCTAGGATTTGTGAGCATTAAAGAGCAATATCATCAAGATCCCCATTTTGGTCTTATATTTAGATGATGTAGAGAAGGAAGAAATATGGAGGACTATTATGTGGATGATGGATACCTACTTTGGGGATGCAAATTATACGCACCGACTTGTTCTTTGAGGGAGCTGTTAGTGAGAGAAGCTCATTTTGGTGGGTTCTCTAGGAATTTTGGTGAGAAGAAGACGTATGACTTATTGAAAGGAGGATTTTTTTTTTTTGCCTAAAATGAGATATGATGTGCATTAGGTTATTGAGAATTGCGCTACTTGTCAGAGGGCTAAATACTGAGCTAAGCAAGGGAAACTAATGCCTTTACCTATCTTGACTAAGCCTTGGTCTGAGTTAAACATGAACCTTATCCTTAGATTACCACAAACCACTAGAAGCAAAGATGTAGTAATGGTCGATATTAATAAGTTCAGCAAAATGGCACACTTTGTGCCCTACTCAAAAAACTAACAATGCTTTGACTATTACTTTTCTGTTTTCATAGGAGATTGTTTATTTGCATGGCATGCCAAGAAGTGTGGTATCAGATAGAGATTCAAAGTTTCTAAGCCATTTCTAGAGAAGTGTTTGGCAACATATGGGGACTAAACTACTCTTCAATACTTCTTATCATCCCCAAATTGATAGCCAAACAAAGGTAGTCAACTGCACTTTGGGATCATTGCTTTAAGCTACAGTAGGTAAGAACTTAATTGATTAGGGTGTCTATTTGCCTATAGTGGAATTTATTTACAATTGCATGGTACATAGCACCATCAAACAAACACCCTTTGAAGCTGTCTATGGCTTTAACCTAGAACTACCCCTTACTTACACTCCAGGACCTATGCCTGAGCAAGAAGACCTAGAACAAGAGCCCGAGCACAGTCTATTAAGTATATCTATAAGAAGGTTACCCAACAAATTGACCAAGCTGCCAAGAAGTAGAGAGAAAGGAGTAAAGGAAGGAAAACAGTATAGTTTCCGCTAAGTGATTTAGTATGACTACACTTAAGTAAGGAGAGGTTTCTGAACAAGAGAAGGAATAAGTTGTTCACCCAAGTCAAAGGTCCCTTCAAAGTACTCCAATAGATTAATGACAATACCTGTCAACTAGAATTACCTAAAGACTATAGAGTTTTTGACACTTTCAATATTATCGACCTTAGCCCTTACCGACCTGAAGGAGAACAAAGCGATAACCAGTCGGATTTGATCTCAGATCCAAAACAACTCGAAGGGGATGATGGGAATTAAACAATTGGGCCTTTGACTCGAGCTTGAGCTCGAGGTCTTGAAGGACCGACAATGCAAATTCTATCATTCCAGCTAACTCTAGTAAAAGTCAAACTAATCCTCATTACCAACCAACTCTGCATGCTAAGTTGAGCAACTTCAACTTTACCAACCATTATATGCTTGCTCGATTCATATTCCCCTAACTTCTCAACCGGCCTTATTATTTACTTTGCTTTACTTGTACCACCTACTGGCTTGGTAGTACTTGTGCCAAGAACCCTAAAATGCATCTAAGCCAACATCTCTTAGGGAGAAACCCCAAGTCTGCTCAGTAACTTCCAGCTTGACTGTACAACTTTGTCTTTTTCTGCCAGAAGCACCCTAACGACTGATTGTTAAGTGTCTAGCCCCATGTGAAAGGATTTGCTGCACTAAGCACTATTTTCTTTAATTTTTCATTTGTACCTTTTATTATTCCTTGTAAATTACTTCTTTCAAACAATACCCTTTTTATCTTTTCCATTTTAGGTAAGTTACCCTAACTTTTCGAGTATACAATACCCTTGTATTATGTAGCTGCAACAATCATGATCTAGATATTGAATATACTTTACTATTCTTTTTGTCAGCTACTTTGCTTACTCCTTTCCTTACTCTTGTTGTAACCCTTAAGTAAGGCTATGTGGTAAGTGACCTCACCAAGCTGCGCATATATTATATCGAGCTAGTTTTGTGAATCCACGAAGCTTTCTCGGTATGTAATATTCTTAGAAGCATTCGTAGGTTTTGCTTGTTTTTTTTTTTTTGTTTATTTTCTCTTGTCTTGCACATTTCTTCACCTTTCATTTCAAGATTTCTATAAACTTAGACCCACCCTGATACAGTTGCCCTTGTCGGATCTTGGCGTAGCCCCTAAAAAAAGATAACTTGCCATCTACATGGGCACATAAGGAGGAAGTATACCCCCCGGCCCATGATAAGTAGTATCGGAGAAAAGAAGTTCCAGCCCAAATGAGCCACTTAAATATTACCTAATGTGCTTAATGAAAAGGGTAGTTCATGTTGACAACTAGGCTCATGTGGATGAAGCTTGAGGGTAGGAGTAGCCATTAAGCTAAGGGCATTGTTGCTAGAGGCGGTAGTTGTGTTATGAATGGCATTGTAAGAAGACTTTACCTTAATCCTAAGAAAATCAAATGTACTTCATCGAGCATACCCTATCATTGGGCCACTCAACAAAACGAGACTTTAGAGGAGAAGAAAAGAGGGTGAGAGCATGAGAGAAGCCTATAGAAGCCTTGAGTTATAGCGGAGGTGATCTCAGGTAGAGTTAGACAATAAGTGGAGGAAGGTCATTGATCTTAAGAAAACAAATGAGCTTAAAGGGTAGACCCTACAATTGGGTCTACTTAACAAGAGGCGATTATGGAGGATGAGAGGGTGAAGGCGAGGTGATATCTATGGAAGCTCTAAAGTCCTTGAGGAGATGATCTTAGCATTGAGTTGAGCATTGGAAGAATAGGGTTGGTGATATTAAGGGGAAGGTAGTAGCATAGTGTTGGCCACATGACAAGGGTTTCATAGATTTAAGTGGGGGAGTGTATCATGATCTATGCTCAGAAAGGAAGTGGGGGTGTTCAACTTGGAGCTTACTGTGAAATGAGCGGTTTCAATAGGTGGTTTGTTTGTAGGTTTAGGTGTTCTCTTAAAGCGAGGTTAGCCTTCAATAAGTAATCTAGTTGGGAGCTAATACCACTCTCTTGATTATGGCTATGGCAGGTCAAAACTAGTAAAAAAGCTAAGCATCCTTATCATATAAAGGATAATGATAATGCTGGTCGGCACTCCTAATACCAGAAGGACTTGAAATAGTCTTAGGGAGATAGGAAGGGAAAAAGCTAGCTTGTTATTCATAATATGAGAAAATATGTGATGCAAAGAACGATCGAGCATCGCACGGGCACATAAGGAGGGAGTGAATCTCCCCGCTTGTGACACGTATGCGTTTTGTTGTGATTGTGGTCCATTCACTCACATAAAGCAACATATGAAATTGGTAATTAGCGAAAAAAGCAATTATAAAGTAAATGGACCTATATGCATGACTTAAAAATGATCTCATCCTTCTTTAGCTCCTATGCAACCACTATGGAACCCATTGCTACTACCTCCACTTGAGTCATTAACTACTATTTTATCTTCCAGCCTCTAAAAAAATGCAATCTCAAATCGATTATTGAAAAATTCATTTAATGTTTCACTCTTTGAAAAGAAGTATAAATGTTATTGTTTAAAGGACAATAATGACGTAGATTCAAGGGAAATCAGGTAAAATGGAATGGTCTCCGAATAGATTAAGATTAGAAAGAAATGAGTTGTCAAAGAAATAGTACCATTAAAAGAGTGAAAGAGAACTTATAGCCTTTTAGGGTTAAATTTTGATAAAGGAAAAGGAAAATCGATCACAATAGGAAAGAGAAAAGTAAAATTTTAGTTAATAGTATGAGATTGAACAACTTGAAAGAGAGTAAAAGGAAAAAAAAGAGGGTAAGTTTTAAAAATGCTAATTTTACCATTTCTAATGTAAATCGTGAAAACATTCATCTTTACATTGAATACAATGATAAAAGAGGATGGTAAAATTGCAAACAAATCCATAAGTAATACCAAACATTTATATTTTATACATAAAATTCATTAGTTGAGTGTGGAGTCAGAAAGGTGATGATTTTGCTTATATAATCCTAATAACTACTATGAGTTGCTCAGTAAGCCCGGTGTGTGGATTTATGATATGTTGCATCGTCTATACCTGTTAGAGTATCTATGATATACTGATATGTTTCTACCATGTGTGGTTGATCGATTATTATGATTCGAAATTTAATGGGTGGTTTTGAAATGCGAAGGATGTGATTCAACGATCAATTACTCCTCTTAATTCACTGCATATCAATAACTGAAAACTAATAAATATCAGACCATAATCTCAACCAGATAATGATTTTAAACTAAAATCGAATAGGAAATATGAGTTATGATATCATACAAGGGATTGAAAGGGAGTGGAAACGATGACCTTGTCTTGATCATGAAGGAAACGAAATGATTTGAAAGTTGGTGCTATGGTATAGCAGGAGCAGTGATTGTGGTACCGGCTATAATCTTAATAACCTATTATCATACCCAGAACCCCATTAACTTGTTTAAGACACGAATATTTTCGTCCGCTTTATAGTGATTGGGATAACCGATTGAAGCAATGCCATGAATTATATATCTTAACGTTACTATTTTTTTTTAATTATATACCTTAAGTTTTGACTTATTTAATTATATATTTAATTGAAGATTTATTACACCTTAATTAATTGTTAATTTAATTAATATGATCATCTCATCAGATGTTAAGGATAACCCTCTAAAGTCGTGGCCAATGGGTTAGGTCACAACTTTTTATTTTATAAAAGATGATTAATAGTCACTTGTCGAATGTCATATTATCTCCTTAAAGCCATAGGTAGCCACTTTATTGACTGATTGTATTAACTGAATAACAGTATATATTAAAGTTAATCGAGATATAAATCATAACAATTAAACGTTTAATTAATGTATAATTAAATAAATTAAAATTTTAAATATATAATTATAAAAAGTGATAAAATTAATGTACTGATTTGTTCATATTGAATTACATAAATTGATGAAATATCATCGCCGGTATTGTATTTCGGTCGTGCTAACAGGTAATATGACTAAATCATGTTGTTTCTAGTTAACATCTTTCACATCAAATGGTAAGAGAACTTTTATTGGATTTGGTGTGTTTCAAATTAGTGCGCTGGAGCGTGATAGTAGCTCTTAGAAGAAGTTTCCAAGTTGCTCCATTTAGACATTTAGAAAGTAATCCTTGGGTACTCAACTGGATCCACTTTTCCAGTCGAAAAAAAAAAAAAAAAAAAAGAAAGGTCCACTTTGTGCCGAACTTCAATTTTTCTTTTAAAAACTTCCCATAATTACATCGGTGATAGGGACCGTTTACCTAGACATTTAATATCTATTTTAAAGGTATTAACATATAATATATACGTAGTTTGTATTCAAATATAAATACAAGATAAATTTATAAGATCCGCTTTATCGTTGGTTCCGTTGCCCACGTATTGGATCGCTTTACCCTTCCTTTGCAATAGAGTGAGTCTCTTTATATGGGGACGTTCCTCTAATAGAGGATGTCCCTCTTCCTTTTTCTTTCTTTTTTTCTTTTTTTAAAATTCTAATAAAATTAATTCAAAAACGTAATATTTATTAATAATATAAAAAAACTTATTATATTGTACAAATATTACATTTATTGATAATAGAATTATATTTACAAAATATAAAATATAGTGATTAAAAAATTATAATATAGGACCCATGAAAATATAAAAAAGTGTTAAGAACATTGATGAAGGAGCATAGAAATAAAATACAAAGTTTCTTCAAATATATAGTTCCTGGAAAAACTAATATAACAATATAAAGAAGTCAAATTATTACGAGATAAAGTTGGTCATTTCCGGAGACTAAATGGTATGTAAGACTAAGAATTTGTTTCGTGGACGCGTGTTCTGTTCTTTATTGTGACATATAGCTGTGAAAGAGAAGGCGTATCAACTCCTTACAATTTGTCCTATTCTTTTTATATAATTTTTCTGGTCAATATCAACCTCCTAATATTGTTAGCTACATTCTGGGAAATTCCACAGCAGGTGAAAGCTCCTTTTCTCATGGACCATGTATATACAGAGCACTAGTTAATGTTTAGTGAACTGTTGCCAATTGCCATAGTTGCTTTCCTTAACCAAACACTTCACAAGTGGAGATGTCGTAGACGAACGGGAGAATTCATCCTTTGTGGAGCAGCATCAGCACTTGGTTCTTATATTAAAAACTTTCCCAAAAATTTGTAGCAATTAAATCTCAATACTCAACCCAAATTTTAACACTCGGCCCTAAAACTATACACACACAATTGGCTGCTGTTCTCGATTTGATCTTGTATATTGGGTGTAAACATTAGTGCCCATAAAACTTCTTTATGCTATTTTTTTTTTTTCATGCTATTACATTAAAACGAAACAAGTCGCCACTTATTGGAATACTATACGTAATAATAAATTTAAAAAATTTCTTTTAAAGACTAAAATAGATGTGATTTTATTATGATTAAAACTATGAATAAAACTTGGTCTTTAATAACTGATCCACAAATGAGAATTTACCTCTTGGCGATCCACTAGCAAACAAAAACACACCTAAATGTGTGCAGTACCACCATACCATCTAGCACATGCATGAATGCTAACCAATTATGTTATCCATCACAAACTTAAGAGATTGTAATAGATCTTGCTCCAATTTCAATTAGGACAAGATTTAACTCTTGTTATTAATTAAGTTAGCCAAGCGTTTGTAGTAATCTTTAGATGTGAATCGATTTTGAATTAACAAGATTAATAAGAAATGGAGCATAATCGTTCCTGTTTGAATTCCATTGAAGTATCGATAGAACTTTATTATAATCAATTTTTTCATACTATCACACGAAAATGAAACAAGTTATGATATATTAGAATACCATCAATGATAAAATTTTGAAAAATCTTCTTTAATTATCAAAATAAATGATATATTATTGTAATTAAAACCATGAATAAACTTTGGTTCTAAAAACAATTAAATGATTGAGGATCCACAAATGACAACCAAACTCCCGGTTATCCAATAGCAAACAAAAACACATCAAAACGCATGTATTACCAACAACCATGATCTAGAACACGCACGAATGCAATCCTAAGCAATCCAGCTATCCTTCGGTAGTTGCTAAATGCAAAGAAAAATTCAATGATGCATCCCTAATGTCTGGTTTGTATAATTATGTTTCAACGCTTAATTTACAAAACTATAGGATTAAAATCCCCCACCCCAAAAAGGAAAAATCGAAAATTTAAAGGACTAAAAGCCTTAAAAGCTGTCATCATCAGTGCCCTAATGATGCCTGCCTCCCATATTGCTATGCTGTGGAGCATCCACGGTTGCTGATACTGTCCCCTTGCCATGACCAAACTATGTCCTTCAAGGCAGGCCTAACATCATCCTCGCAGAACTTGGCATACTCCAAACTGTCACCACCTGACTTACAGAACTCCACCACCGCTACCTCTTCCGCCACCTCGAAAACCTCTGCCGTCACCATCAACTGCCCTTTCCGCCCATCCCCTTGCCCCAGCAACTTTATCTTGAAGTCTTTAATCTTTGCAACTTTGAAATTCAATCCCTTAGCCACCCCTTCGATCTTTGAAATTATCGTGGAGGCCGACGATTTCGACGTGAACAACGATCCACACTTTCGCTTGTTCTCAAACAAATTTGATAAATCGAACCCTGATGACATCGCCGAAATAAACCGGAAGGCATTAAAGAATTTCGGGGATTGCAACTTTGCAACGTTAGAATCTGAAACTTGGACCTCATCTTGTGGTGGTGGTGGTGGCGGTGATCGTTCTCCATCTTCCTTGTCCTTGATGGTAAAGGCGAACGGTGTCGAAAAGCCCTTTCGAAACCATGGAACTCGCATGATAGCAGGAATGGTGATTCTCTTTGCAGGATCAGCGACAAGGAGCCTAGAAATCAATCGTTTGGGTTCAGTAGAAAACCAAGGAGGGAATTGAAACTCCGCTTTGAAAACCTTCATATACATATTCATCAAATTCTCATCTTGAAAAGGTAAGAACCCAGCAAGGAGAACATACAAAATGACCCCACATGACCAAATATCGGCCTTGTTGCCATCATAGCCTTTCTTTCTCAGCACCTCGGGTGCTACGTATGCTGGGGTCCCACACTGAGTGTGCAGAAGCCCATCGTTGCGTAGCTGCTCGGGAAGCGCAGAGAGCCCGAAGTCGGATACTTTCAAGTCCTGTTGTTCATCCAATAATAGGTTTTCAGGTTTGAGATCGCGGTGCGATACGCCTCGGCTGTGGCAGAAATCAACGGCGCTGATCAATTGCTGAAAGTACTTGCGAGCTTCATCCTCTCTCAGCCTGCCCTTAGCAACCTTGGCGAATAACTCACCGCCTCGTACGTACTCCATTACGAAGAAGATCTTCGCCTTAGTGGCCATGACTTCCTTAAGCTGTACGATGTTTGGATGTCGTACTAAACGCATCACGGATATCTCTCTTTCGATTTGATTCATCATGCCTTGTTTTGTCACCTGGTCCTTGCTTATTACCTTGATTGCCACGTTCTCCCCTGTGGCGATACTCTTCGCATGGTACACCTTTGCAAACGTACCCTTTCCCAATAAACGTCCCATCTCGTATTTCCCAAATAATACTTCTCGATCCTCCATGACCGTGAGGCCCTAATAATGTTGTAAAAGGTACTGTGATCTCAGAGTATAAGGTTCATTGGGTTAATTTGAGGTATGGATCTTTTGATTTGGATTGAGAAGAGGGTGAATGATACAATATGGAATCCATGAGAGAAGAAAAGAGATGGTGATTCGGCGAAATTTCATGTAAAAGTGATAGTTATGAATTAGGGGAAAAAATAGTGGTTTCTGGAGAACTTTTAAGAAAGTTGAATTAGTTGACAGAGGTTATTTAGTTTATTTGAGAAGAATTGAATGGAAGGAGAGAGAGAGAGAGAGAGAGAAAGAGAGAGAGAGGGAGAGAGAGAGAGAGAAGGTAGAGAAGGTGTCCATGTTCATTGACTATTGGAGCTCCAGGCATGCACTCATTTGTTAAGTGAGGTGACCCGCGAACGCAGCAATGCACAAACTTATATCCCAGTATTCATACACGGAATCAGATCTCAGGGTGGGTGTTTTGTTTGGCAGATCTTATTATTATTCTCTTATCTATTATAGTCAAAAGAATTAAAATTATCAAACATTATCACAATAATTAATGGTCAAATGAAAAATATCATAAACAATGGTTGGTTATGATAGAGAAAAATGTCAATAGAAAATTAAAAAAAAAAAAAAAAAGGATTACCATTTTTCAGCAAGAGAAAATTGTTTCCCACTCTTTTCAAGCATTTTCTTGTGATTGCTAATCACTATTATAAATGGCTGGCCCTATCGTTACTTTCAATTATTACCTACCCTTAGGGATAATTACAAAAGTGTGAAATTTGCATCTTTATACAACAAGAAAACTCCATTAAAGAGCACGCAATGCTAAAAAGAGCTTCTTTATAATATAATGAATGAATCGGTCCTCAATACTATACTAAACAGAGTGTACAAGTGACTATTAATATTTTAGCTCTATTGACTAACTTTTCTAACTATAATTGCTATTTGCAACCAATATTAAAATGACAAGCGTCAATAATCCACAATTGCATGTGTAATTTGTAAAATAATAAATATGAAAAATACAATAATCCTTGTATCCCTCCTTCAAGTTTGAGCCTCTTAAAGACTTAACATAGAGCATAGAGAATGAAAATGTTGTTCTCTAAGAGCATTTGTTAAAAGAAAATTAGACGCTATGTGATCACATGTAAAATGAACATCTATATTAATGTGCTTAGTATGCTTGATATGCCATGGCAAGGGCTAACAAGCGTGACAATATCAAGGAATGGGTCTAACTAAAATATAATCGAAACAACGAAAGACTCTAGTAAATATTATGCACCAATTGAACATTACACGAACATAATTTCACTACTTCATATGACACAAAAGTGGGGAATTAGGGTTGTTTGCGACAGTCTTTGCTTAAGGGGCTGATAGGAACTAAAAGTTGGACTAAATAGCTATTATGCACCAATAGTACAAAAATAGAGGGAAAATGTAGTAGATTCAGTATGGTTAAAGATTCATTGATGATTAGATGATTTCACTAGTTACAATTAGGGTATTTATTACTCGACCACTTAAGGAAACATTACATGGAATACAAATCACTAAAAAGAGGTAATCTACTTAGAAAGGAAATTCTTGTGTTTCATATTACATAAGAAGGGTAAATTCTAAAAAGAGACAAAAAGAAGATTTTGTAACTATAGTATAAATAGTATAAGTATGAAAAAACTAGTGGATAGGTGTCATTTAGCACTTCGTTGAAAATTTGGTTCTATGCCTTTGGTAAAATAGCTTGGATTAGGCATAAGCAAGTTGGCCTCATGCACAGGGAGCTTAGTGTAGTGCTCAGGCAATTCGGAAAACAGCTTGCTCGAGTTGATAATGTATCTAGCCAAATTGTTATGCAAGTTTAGGAATATATGTCTCATTCAATAGTAAGGTAAGAACTGGGTCAAAGCTCGGCATAAAAATATGGTTAGTTCAACTTAATATGAATGATTCTTTTCGACTAGGTTGGAGGGAGATTATTTAGCATGCTATACTCTCAAGGCCCCTAGCTTAGGCATAGGTGATGGGTCCTAAGCTTTTATTCCTATCATCCTCATCGGGTTGATTTGGACTTAGGATCAAATATGTTGAGTCCTCTTATTACTCTTTTCTTCCTTTAGGCATATAAGAGCTTAGGTTAGCAATGTTGGAAGTATTGAAAACTTCATAGTCTTTTGGCAATTTTGTTAGATATGTATTGTCATTGATCTTCTGGGTATCCATAATGGTCCTTCAGCTCGATGGACAACTTGCTCTTCTTCTTGCTTGAAAGTTTATCTTTACTCAAATATAAGGATATAAGGTCATCAAATTGAAATTGCCTTTACTTTTTGCCTTATCCCTTATAATCTAGTTTCTAGGTAGCTTAAATCGGGTGCTTAATCACTTTCTATTAAATCCTTTGTAGGGCTTGAACTCTAACCTTGGCTTCAAGGTCTTCATGGTCGAGTACGTATATTTGTGTGCAATCAAGAGGCAACTCAAGGCTGTAGGCAAACTCCACTATAGGCAAACTCCACTATAGGCAAACGCACATCACAGTTGGTCATGTTTCATCTTACTATATCTTGGGGCAAAGATCCCAAAGTACACTTGGTGAACTCTATTCATCCATATCTAAGGGTCGTATGAAGTGTTAAACATTATTTTCATTCAAGCCAGCATCACATTGTCTTTTAGAAGTGACTTAGGAACTTCGGCCTCTATTTGAAACAATACTCCATGGTACTCCATTTAACTTGATGATCTCTTACAAGAAGAGAGAAGAAATAGATAAAGCATCATTAGTTTTAGTACAATACATGAAGTGTACCATTTTGTTGAACCTATTCACAATAACCATCATAAAGTCTTCCTTAAGGAGTTATAGGTAACTTAATGTAAGCCCCGCAGTTAAGTATTCATAGCTTGACATGTAAAATTAAGGCGATTTGGGAAATTGTCCGATCAAGCCTAAATTTTATAATGAAACTAAGAATATTAGTAAAAGTAATCTCGTGAATTTAGATTTAGGAAAATAAATAATTAAATATTATAATAATAAGTTATATATATTATACGTTATTTATAAAAAACACGTAAAATGAGTTCCGATAATTAATGAATTACTAGATATAAATTATATATATACTAAAAATTATAAAATAACCTAAATAATATTTAGGAGTATTTATTTGTACCATATGTTTATTTACATGTAGGTAAAGATACTCAAAATTACTTAAAATACCTTAAATATGTTAAAATAATACTAATTAAGTAAAAAATTCATAAATAATTGAGGAAAAATCAAGAAAAATACTAGAAAGTGTAGAATTATCTAGATTTAGGGTGTGGCAACCTAGAAATGGAAGATGGAAATTTAACTAATAAAATCAAGCCAAATAAAAAGAAAAGGGATAACGGACATTTGGCACTAAAAAATTCACTAACCTATCTAAACTACTTTATAAATTGAGACCCACTCTTTTGGAATTTATTTTGATCAGTTGAGAGATTAGAAAAAATAGGGAGAGAAGAAAAGTGGGGAAAGAATAAATTTACAAAAAATTAACAAATTATAATGCAATTAGGGCTTTAAAATAGAAACCACACCCGACGACCACCTAAAAAGGGATAGTCACCACGACCTGATAGGAAATCCATCACTAGGGGCTACCGACAATAGTGGAGCCACTACTGGTGGCTGGAAGCAATTCGAAAGATGGGTCTAATTTCTTACTCGATTTTATCTAATTTGTTAAAAATATCAAATTAATGTGAAAAATTATGAAAATTGGTATTCTAGGTATTTTTGTATATAGATTTAGGGAAAAATATCAATGTGATAAAATTAGGCCTTGGGATATACTGCTTTTAAGAAATAACTAAATTTAAGCTAGTTTTCGATTTTAATCTAAATGACCTAAATGATGTAGTTTTGACCTCAAAATTTTTGTGTAGATTATTTAAGACATTCATGACATTGTTATAAAGAGATTTTTCAAAAATTAACTTTCTAAAATTTTAATTAATTTTTAGGCCCTAAAATCATGCATAAAAGGTAATTTATGGGCTTAATTTAGTGATTTAATATTAATTTATTGAAAATTATGATTTAGCATGTAATTAGATATCTTGAAATGTTATTTGCTGATGTAGGATAGTATTTGTGGAATTTGAGGTGTTAGTTGTATGTATTATGTATAATATGTAATGAATATGTGTATATGAATAACAGGTAAAAAGGATATATATAAATTAATCTTCTAATTTAGTATTAATTAGGTATAAATTATGATTTATGATATAATTAGACATTTTGATATGTTATTTAGTGATAAGTGATGAAATTTAGGGTGTTGAGAATATTAGATATGCATATTATATACATATTAGGTGATAATAACTAATATGTGAAAATAGAAAGAGTAAAGTGTATTAGGTTCAATTAAGAAAATTATGTCATTAACAATACAACATAAATTTGAATTAGAATGTAAATCTAGAAATTTATATGAAAAATGTAGATTATTCTCACATTGAGAACAAATTCGACAGTTAAATTAGGAGTAGAAAGTATTGCATTGATTAAAATATTGATTATGTGCGAATAGGAGATTTAAGATATCTAAATAAAGTTAGATGAATTTCATATATCAGTTCGAAAGAAATTCATAGAGTTTACAAATAAAATAGTAATTAGAAGCTGGATTAGGAACTAGTTTATAACTAGTTTGGTTATAGGCAATATAATATTTAAACAATTAAGTAGAATTATAATTTTAAACTAAACCTAATGATGTAAAGCATATATCTATACACACACACACACACACACACACACACACAAACATATGTATAAGTGGTTATGTTAAAATATAGGCAATTTTCAAATCACAATTTGATTCAGAAGCAAAAATTAGAATTAGGATAAATAGAAGTATATTAGAGAGTCAACTAAAATATGAACCAAAAGTTATATTTACCTGAATAAATTGTGAGAAAAAGGTTAAAAGACATTTGTAAGAATTATAAGTATAAGGGGAACCAAAAGGTAATTTAGACCCTAATCTAAAGGCTGAATCAGAAATAAAATCAAAAGCTAAATCAGAACCTAGCTCAAAACAGAAATAATTGTAAGAAACTTAAAGCCTTAATAATTAGATGTAGTAACATCCTAAAATGAAGATAATAATAAGAGTTATAAAATAAAGCCTATCTAAAGTAGTTATATGAATACTAAAACAATCTTTGTATTATACAGATTATTACCAATGGCTTGTTGCGAATCGTATCTTAAGTGAGCAAGTGAGAAGTCTAGGTAAGTTCGGGATCATTATGTTACTGTATTTCGGAGTACTATTTTGTAGTAGTCAAAGGCTTTTGATTATACCTAATTATGTTTGTTAGATAGCTTGAATGTACGCATGCCTATATGTACGTGTTCTTGAATGTATCGTGTATTATTAGCTTGTATATTGGTTTGCAATTATTTTGTATTGTATGATATGGATTGATTACCTTAATTGGACCTAATAATATATGGCTTGTAAAATTAACTAGTCAAGCATTTTAACCAACTAAGGGAGACGTTTAGAGTTCTCCAGCCAAACATTAACCCCTTTGAAAGGACTAGCGCTAGATAGCATAATTAGTCTTTTCTTCATCCTTAGTCGAGTTAAGTCATAAGAGAAGAGGTCATAGCAAAGGTAAAGTCAATGGTTTGAAAGTAGTAGTAGAAGGAGTAGTGTTTTCATTGCACAAGCTTGGGTTTGGTCGTAAACTATTAAAATGTACGCTAAACTCCTTAACCCAAATTAAAGTGAATGTAATTTCTATAATCTTACAACAAACTAGAAAAAGTTGTGCGATGTCATTTGTTTGTTGCATTACATTAAAATAACTAGTTGATAACCCTGTTTGTATTTGATGTATAATTTTAAGTCTCCATCTCAACTTACTGAATAGTTGGTTATTTTCATTCCTATAGATGTTATTGCAAGTGCTAGCTAAGAAGCAACTTTATAGTTACCTTGAAGCAAGTAACTGTTGGATCTTAGGGAGTGAAGATATAAAACTGAGGATCAGTTACACTTTTGAAGTATTGGGCATATAATTTTTTTAATATCAATTTATGTATTATTTAAGAAAACTAAGATTAGATTACTAATTCTTGTAAACATTACTCGAGATGTTTAAATCTTAGTGTATATTTTTCATATTTTCATAGGTAAATAACATATTTCATTTGTGAAGTATTTACTTTAAAGTGGCTTAGTTGTGGTTGCCTTATGTAAACCAAGTCTAGGATAGTGGCTGTAATGTTAGTTTCTATTCTAGAATGGTTTGTACGGTAGGATCATTACAACTCTACTGTTTCGGAGCATGACACCTAAGGATAAAGTCTATACTTAATTCCATCTAGGGTTTGGTTGAGATAGGAAGAAGCACACTCTGTCCTTGCTTTACTCTACACTTCGCCTTCTTGTAAGTTGCACACTTCTCAACAGTTAGTGCACATCTCTTAACATCTTAGGCGAGAAGAACCTAACAACTCATAAGTTCCGCTTTCTTTGAAGTGAACTAATAACCCTCTTCCATGAGCTTCTTTTACTAATAATTCTTTTACTGAATAGGTTGGTATAGACAACTTGGTCCTTCAGAACAAATATTCATCTTCAGCAAACTAATCATTAACCATCCATCCTTCATTGCATCGGGAGTAGATTGGACCAAAATGGGGATCTAGGGCATAATACTCTTTTATGCTTATAAATCCTAGCAATTAGGCTTGTATGTTGACCAAGAGTATATGTTTATAGGATAGGGCATCTACAAAAACATTGGCCTGACTGCGCTTTTACTTGATTACAAAGGAAAATCCTTTAAGGAATTCAATCCACTTAGCCTATCTTTTAGATAACTTTGGTTGGCTCCTAAAGTATATTAGTGATTTATGATCAATGTATATAACAAATTCCTCAAGCAACAAGCAGTATTGCTAGACATTTAGAGCTTAGATAAGAGTATAGAATTCCTTGTCATATATAGAATAGTTCAGGATGACTCTCTTAAGCTTCTTACTATAGTATGCAACAAGTTGGTCTTCTTGCATAAGCACAACTCTAATGCCTATACTTAGTACATCACATCCTAGCTTGAAAACTTTATCATCAAGCAAAGGTAGTACAAGGGCTAAGGTCAACTTAGCCTTGATATCCTTGAAACTCCTTTGTTATTTCGCTCCCCATTTAAATTCAATGTTCTTCTTTATTAGTTTTGTCAAGGAGACTGCAATCATGCTAAAGGTCTAAGAGAATCTTCTATAGAAGGATGCTAAACCATGAAAGTTCTGTATATTACAGTAGGTCAACAAAAGTCATTCTATAATAACTTGAACCTTCTCTTTGTCTATGCTAATACCATGTTCACCCACTATATACTTAAGAAGCACAACTTTGCTCTGACACAAAGAGCGTTTCTTCAGCTTGCCAAATAGCTCCTCTATTTAGAGAACTTCAAGAACTACTCTAAGATGGTCCTTATGGCTTAATAAGCAAGTATTATACATTAATATGACATCAAAATAAATGACAATAAACTTTTTGATCAATTCCCTAAGCATATGATTCATCAACCTCATGAATGTACTGGGTTCATTGGAGAAAACAAATGACATGAGCAGCCACTTATATAAGCCATGTTTTATCTTGAAGGCTGTCTTCTACTCATTCTTAGCTTTATCTTGATTTGGTGATAGCTAGATTTAAGGTCAATCTTTGAAAATACTCTAGCTTAATATAGCTCATCCAACATGTCGTCAATTATTAGGAACATTCTCCATGTACCATCCTTCTTTGGTACTTATAAGGCAGTCATGGCACATGCACTTAGAGACTCATGGACATAACCTTTGATAAGAATTAGGCTACTGAGCTTTTGACCTGCAGTCGAGCTTGAGGACTGGAAAGGTTGATAAGGTAGATCCTCATGCTCCAGTCAACTTCTGTAGAAGCCAAGTATCTCTTTGTCACTTTGTATGCCGAGCTAAATGACTGCCCATCTCTCTAAAGTATGCCAAATTGTTGAATGTCAAGAGAGCTGCCAAACCCTACGCGTCTGCTCAATTATGTTCGAATCATCTAGTTTTTTAGCGTTGCCTTTACTGAGAAGCCGAAAGATAGACCCTGGGCTAATCAATTGCTCTTGTTTGGACAAGTAACTTAACCTTTTTGCCTGCATTCTCTAACAGTATCACTAATGCACCCATGCTATGTGTACAATACTACATGAACAATTTACCACACTAATCATTGTTTTTCTTAAATATTCCTTTTTACTCTTTGTATTCTTGTACATTACTTCTTTAGGATAATACCTGTAATATCCCATAAATCGGTAATTTAAATATGAATATTTGAGTGTTAGGACAAAGCCCTATCCTTGTACTATTAGGGTCAATAATTGATCTAAAGTATTTGGGGAAAGTAAACCGATTATGGTAGAAACTTACAAGGAACATAATAATCCTAATTGAGAAATTCCCATTGTAAACCCTGTAAATTTAGCTATTTAAGAGTGGAATTGAACCTTAATACTATAGATGAACTGAAGAGTCATTAAAGCCAAGCAAGATAAATAATTTAATAAATCATAAATTTAAATATATTATAAATAGTAAAAACCTCAGAAATTGATCAAAATCCTAAATCGCATACTAAAACCCTAAAACTACTTTAAACACCATTAATTAAAATTGAACCCTAAATTGCTCGAAACCCTAAAATTATAAACATAAACCTATAAAATAGTTAAATATTACTCAATAGTGATATAATCATAGTCAAATACAATTTTCGACTAAATCGCCTATTCGTATGAAATTTTAACGAAATCGCCACAATAACTTATAAAAATTATAATTGTAACGGATACTAATTAAATTGATAAAATTTTACAAAAATTTGAAAATTAATTTACGAGGAGAATCATTATAATTTATATGATTTGAAAAATTATATATATTTGTTAATAATTTTCATTTTCCTTCTCTTCCATTTCTAATTTATCTCTTTTCTTTCTTCCCTTTCTCATTTCAATCCCATATCCTGCACAAAACCGAACCGAAAATTAGCAAAATAAAACACCAACCAGTAGCCTATGTGATGGATTTCAAGTACCAAGTGTTAATTAACTAAACAAGCAAAAATATATCAATGATTATCTAAGTTATTAGCTTATAACTTAAGCTATTATACACAAAATAAAAAGAGAAAAAAAATTCTAGAAACATTCAAAACCAAGAAAAAGAAGAAACACAATTTGGAAGCAAACGTGAGAAAGAAAGAAAGAAAGAAAAGAATAAGAGGAAGAAGGAAGGAAAGAAGAAAGAAATTAAAAGAAATAAGTAAGTATTTATTTTTATATAGATGTATATTATATAGTATATACATTAAGTATTTGTATAGTATTTTTATACATATAACATTATTAATACATATTTATGTGCATAAATACTTAGATTTAATTAAATATGTATGTATAAGGTTATGTGTCTATACATGTATGTACATAAGTATATTATA
>JAMXBB010000007.1:107163765-107245611 GCA_024138015.1 Lumnitzera littorea | reverse complement strand
TCAAAATAATAAAAATATCAAATATATGATTTAAATAATTATTAAATCATAAATATGTTAAGAAAAAGCGAAAATCAATATTGTATAATTTTTAAACTTAAATAATAATTTTTGTGATATTTTTATATCACAATTTACGTTACGAGTCACAACGTCCAAAACGGATCTCATTACAAGAAAATACGCTCGAAAATGATCAAAATGGACTATAAGTTCATAACGATCCGAGCTAAAACGAAAAAATTCTAAAATACATAAAAGAAGTCTCATAACTTACAAATATATGAAAACAGTTGCTATTAACCTCGTGAGTATGATAAACCCTATACACATTATACTTGGGTTATATTGGGGGAAACTAGATAAACTACAATAGAATTTTAGTTAACTAAAGAGTCTGACTTATCAGAATACTTATAAATGTTACTATATTTTAGGTGTTCAATATCGAGTTCTGGAAACCCCAAAGGTTAGAGAATGAGCAATAATTCAAGTGAGGGAGTTCTAATGACCTGCTACTTGTTTGTGTGTGTTACTTGTATGATGTTTTGCTACTTGCTACTGCTTGTATGTTTGAATGACTGTTTTGCTCATATGCCATTATCTGTATGATCATTTTTTTTTTAAAGTTGATAGATATAAATATCTGACCCAAATAACTAGTTATATTCACTGCATGTCTATGACCCAGTAAATGTATGGATGGAGAGTGCTAGCCTTGCAAAATGTTGAAAAGGGTATTTTTGGAAAAAGGTTTTCTTAATCTTAAATGTATTTTGTATGAATTTGATAAGGGCCGTAGTGTCAAAAATAATATTTTATCGTTAAAAAAAAGCTAGCATGGGTTCTCCACTTGACAGCGAGAGGACTCGCTTTATTGTGCTTATAAGGCCTTGGTTAATTTTGGCTTGCTAGATGGACTCGCAAATTTGTGCTCGAAGGGCCTTAAAGGGTGGATAATCCTATAATGGAATCCCCCTATTTGGATTGAAATCTTTTCTCGGCTAAGGTAATAGTCGAGTGCCGCCTAGTGGGGTGAAGCCTCTAGATAGCCTCATGCGGGTAAGTATAGGGGATAATCGAAGTGTAGACAACATAATTCTACACTTTTTATAGTTCCAGACTCCTATGGTTGTGTTGCTTACATTCATCACACCTGCATTCATTTTGTATGTAGATAGCTTGCTTGCATGTGTGATAACTTGCTTGAACGGTGGTGGTGAGGAATGAACTTATTGAGCTGTTATATGCTCACTCCCTCATAGTTTCTTTTGCAGATTTACTTACATTAGGATTGTGATAAGTCCCAAGTGCCGAATGTGAGATAAAGATATGTATCTTAGTATTAGAAATAGTTGAGTACTCTTTAATTTAATTTATTTGGTAAGGGATTCCAATTCTCTATGGTTCTGAGGAACTGTAGGATATCGGACATCCATAATTATTTATATTTAAATTTTACAGTAAATTAATTACTTAAAAATCAGTAACCTTAGTAATTAATCATTCAGAGTCTTGCAATCTGTAACTTGCAAGGCGGTTCTCATATCATGGGTGTACACATGTTATGGAAATTTTAGAAATCCTACTAAACCCCTTGTAGAGTCATGATATCCATACATTTGGAAATCCATAATATAATAAGAATATCAAAAATAGAATTAAAATAGTGAGAATTTACTCTATATGAGACCCTCAAGTTGAATTTAGGGCAATTGTACCTAAATTTAGTGCTTTCGGGAAAAGTTATTCGATTGAGTCCAAATTTTATGAATAAGATAAAAAAATTAGTTGAAGTGACTTGGTGAAATTAGATTTTGAAAATAATTACCCAAAATCCTAATTTTGCCACTAGAAGTATAATTATTTAATATGATACCAAATTGCTCGAAACCTCTAAAATCGAGCTTGGAATGTGACGATGACATAGATATAATTTAATTAAGTTATAAAATGAGATAATATAGTATAATTTACTATATGAGTATATATGTATTTTTATAAGTATACCCGATATAAATAATAATTATACCCGTAAATTAATCCAAAAGTCTAAAAATATATAATACGTAATGTCACATGACTTCGACTTATTAGCTTTCGAATAGTTTATATTTTTTATAGAAAAATATGCTTATAAGTTAGGTCAATAGGTGAAAAATAGTCTATACTAATGTTATTGGTAATTAAAAAAAATATATAGATCTTAATAATAGAATAATAAGTATAATAGTATTACTAATGACACGAGATAATATATAAAAGTAATTGAATTAATATAAACCTAATTGGCCTAATATACCTTGTTTATAAAATTGATTGGAAGCACTTATAGGTGTAGGAATTTTTGAATTACATCTAGACATAGATATATAATCACATAAATTAATAAAAAAATAATTGAAAAATTTAATACTTGAGACATACTCAAGAAATTATGATTTATAACAATATTCATAGAATTAAGTTGAACTCTCATAATTAGCAAAAAATTTAAACAAAGTAATCGTTTAGCTTTAATATTTTAATTTAAGCTTATTTATATGAAACTTTCTTGGAAATATTAAGTTTATCGAATCTAATTGCTATAACGTAGAGTTTTGTAATTTTATATATAACTTAGAATAAATCTTTTAGAATCAACTACATGATCTTAATAATTAATATTGGTGAGTAAAATGTCATATAAGATGCATATAAATAAGTCTCAATAATTAGTATAACTTAACTATATATAATATTTTACTAATAATTACGTTAAAATTTATCTGAATAACAATATGTAGGAAAAGAAAATTACAACTATGAATTATTAACGGTAAAGAAAGGGAATATTCTTTGAATATTCTAAAAGATAGGATAAATATTAAATATAATATAATATATATAATATAACTTTAAAAAAAAGAATAAACTAAATGCCATTCATATGACAGTGAAATTGCTCATGGCTATTAAAGCCATTTGTGAGCTTCACAAAATCATAGTCAAGGGACGGAGGCAAGAGACAAAGAGGAAAGGGGAAGAGAGAAAGAGAGAAAGGAAGAGAGAGAGAGAGAGAGAAATGGAGAGAAAAAAAATGAAAAAAGAAGAAAAAAAAGGAAAGGAAGAAGAAGAAGAAAAGATGATTCGATATTTTCAGATAACTTTATTTGTATAATTATAAGTATTATTTTTTTTTAATCGATATTTACTAGTTATAGAAAAAAGATGTCTGTTATTTCACTATTTTTTTAAATCGAGTATTTTATCTGTATCATTTCATTCTTTTTTCGAATTATAAACTTAGAAAATTGATAGTTGTAAGATTTATATATTATTAATACTGATTTGTAAAATAAGCGGATCTCTAGTAATAATCATTTACTAGAACTATTAAAATTAAACTTTATATTTTTATGAATTTAACATTATTACTTCCATAAAATTTAAGTATATATGATTTATTATATTTTGTGGCAAAATTGTGTAAAAATATATTTTTCAATACATAATACAATATCAATATAATATTGCTTGTTATATAGCTTTATCTATATACTAAAATTAGATATATCCTTTAAAAATAATCTTTTAAACGAACATGTAGCACGTATAATTGAATTCATATAAACTCTATGATACTGACCTTACTAAAACTGAATTACTTTAGTAATAAAATAGATGTTTTTTTATAATACTACGAAAAATATTGTCCTATGATGATTTTTTCGTAATTAAAGCATAATATAAACAATAGTAATATAATTGAAACAGTATAGTATAAATAGTAGTAAACTGTGTATATTAGATATTATTAAGTAAATTCCTATGACTTATATGATAAAATAAAGTACTTAATTATATGTGTATATATATAATGTGTATGTATATAAATACATAGATATGGAATTCTACTGAATAACTGTATAAATAATATCTCAACTACATATTAAAAAAAAACGCTAACGTTTTCGTAAATCTTACGAAAACTGAATATGAGCTTTGATATATATATAATATTATATGACTTCCGAGTGAGTAAAGCCCTGATGTTCTAAATTTGTCCGAATGAGCTTCAGTACAGGTAAGTGAGATCAATACTTTACAGCATTTTAGAATATATGAGGACTTTGGTATATATTGGCTTGTAATTGTTGTTAGCTGTTTGTGCATATACAGCGTTTGTGGTTAGGTTTCGATTTGTTGTGATGGGAGTTGAGCTCCATGATATGGTTGTTCTGTAAATATTATTATGTTTGAATTGTTTGAGCTTGATTGATCACCTAAAAATAAACTAACTCAAACTTAACTTAACATTTAACTTGATATGCATCGCAACCCATTAGGAGGTAACGGTTAACATTTTCGGGCCAAACATGGACTCCCTTCAATGAGGATAGCTGAAATGGTCCTTTCCTTACCCTTAGCCAAACTAAGTGATAGAAGAGGAGGTCGTGGCAAATTAAGGGGTCATGGTTCGAAGGTAGTTACGGGAGGAGAGTGTTCTCCATTGCATAAGCCCTGATTTGGTCTTGATTCACAAGTGCATGACATCAATCTCCTTAACCCGGATTAGAGTGGGCAAAATTTCTCTAACCTCATAACGGACTGGATAACGTTGTCCGATGATATTTGCTTATACATGCATTGCATCTAACCAACTTGATCAAAAACCCTGTTTGTGATGTGTCGAATACATACTTCTATCTCTGCCTCACTTATTGAGTAAGTTGTTGCTCATTCCTCTATAGTTTGTTTTAGAGGTTTCAAATGGATTATAAGTGTCTAACCAACACCAGAATACTAGTAAATTGGGATGGGAAGTAAGATACAACAAGAAATGGCTAGTTATTGCCCTTATACTACTACTCTTTTATAAGATCAAATTACAAGTTTATTTTAAACAAATTATTTCTGAGGATTACTCCATAGATTTATATCAAACAGGTATCGAATTGGACGCTTTAAAAGGGTAGAGTCGAGTATGCTTGGTGTGAACTAGGTTTACGATAGTAGTTGTAAGGATAGTTTCTATCTTAGGATGGCTCACGCGACGGGACTGTTACGACTTCATCTTTTTGGGGCGTGACAATACCCTTTTATCATTTTCTCTTTTGGGTAAGTTGCCATAAGTTCTTACGTATAAATACCCTTTATACATGTAGCCACACGAAATTAGACTACCATTAATATACTGAATATTTGTTTTCTTCTTATAAACACTAATTGTTTACTTTCATTCCACTCTTATCCTAACCCTTAAGCAAGGCTAGGTAGCAAGTAACCTCACTGGTCCAATTCATGCATTATATCGAGTTGTGCCATGAGTTTTCGGGAATTTCATTGGTGTGTCATGTTCATCGGAACTATTCATGGGTTTTCTTACGTTTCATTCGCTTTTGTTCTTTTGTACATTCCCCATTACCCCCTTTTCAAGCTTTCAGTAAGCTTAGACCCATCCTCGCAACCATTCTTGTCTATTCTTGGCTGCAGTCCACATCACCCTTGCTCTACAAGCTCATTTACTTGTTTCTAAAGCTCAGTAGCTTATTTAAGGGATGAATGGGTTGACCCTAGTTGGTAGGGGCATAATGGCTATAAATGAACATACAGCCAGAGTTATCATGCAAACCAATGGGTCTGAACTACGAGATGGTTCAAAAGAACGAATGGAAGTTAAGGATTGAGTAGGGGGTTCTTGTTCACTAACATAGGATATAACACACCAATGCCTCATACGAGCTCAAGCTACACTTGATATGACACATAAGTGCAACTAGAGGTTACTCACTACTAGTTCATGCTCAAATGATCTAGATAAGAGTAGGGAAAAAAGTAAGTAGGAAAATACTTAGCTCAAAAGGGAAAAAGTTATGTGCATTCACTATTCTTGATTTTTGCAACTAATACAAAATGAGGGTATTTATACATCCCAAGTAAGGTAAGTCTTAGATTACTATAAATTACTAAAAGGATTCCTACTAGAAAAGAAAAAAATTAATATTACACAAAGGCAAATTCATAAACAAAATGAAAAGGAATATTCTCTACAAGGACAGTACAGTTGTTAAAAAGGAAACACATGTTAGCTACCCAACTCTGTAGTCCAAACAGATAGTTGGTGTAGGTTAAACTAACTCAATCAGCCTTAGGTCGACTACTTGGTAGGTCAAGAGCTTGGAGGGCATTGGTTTCGAAGGCTGGATCTTAGAAGCTCGAATTTAGCAGGTCAGCTTGACATTGAGCTAGACTGAGCTTAAACATCTATTAACTCAGTGTCATACTAGCTTAATGTTTAGCTCTAGTGGGGGTTAGTAACATTAGTGAAATCTCCTTCTACTCACAAGATGGTGTACTGGATAGGGAAGCTCGGGAGATGTACTAGGTTGACTTGGAGGAACCTTTCTTCTTCTAAAGTTAAGTCCTTCTAGGAAGCTCGATGGACCAAGGTAGTAAGTCCTTGGGCTCGTGATCTTATTGTCATTCCTTGATTCCTATTACCAGTGTTTTGTGCTCTCTTTACTTTACCTTAGCTTTATACATCTTATCAGGTGACTTTACCTCATGTTCATAGATTAGATCTTACTAGGTCCTTTCAAGTAACTGCCTTCTACTTTGTAAATTAAGAGCATCAAGATATTTTGTACCTTTCTCTTTATTTACTTTTGGTGGTCTTGTAACTTGTTTAAGGGTACATGTGATATTCGAGCCAATTAGTTTTGAACTTTGATCATGGAGACCTCTTGAAGTGTCAATCCTCTCCATGTCATCATTTACTTGATTCTTAAAGTTTCCTGGTGACAGTGGAGAATCCTGGGCAGTTACATATCCTCTTTCACTACTTGAAGTTGGACCTAACAGCTCATTAATTAATTGACCCTTGTTACTAGAAAAAGAGTTCGATGTGATTTAACTCTCATGAATTCTTGCAAGTTAGCCACTTGATTAAACCGAGGAGCTCCAAGTAAGTCTGTGATTATAATCTTAGCTTTACTAGTTTGACATAATTGAACGTCAATTCTCTAATTTTGCCACCTCCCTATCTTATCCCCTTGGTTTTCTTGGGTTATTTCGCAAATTTTATCAATTTTCCTTATGAGAGTTTCTAACTGTGTAGTAATGAATCCAAACCGATCTTTATTTTGTACTTTTTTTACAAACTATTGTTCTCTCTTATCATAATGCTAACCATATGAGCTAGTTGCCATCTCCTCAATTGGGTTAAATGCTTCCTCAGGATTCTTTTTCATTAAATTATCCACCTACAATTGCATTCATGATGGATTGTATATTTCTTCGTAATCTATTGTAAAAGATTTGAATTTGCAGCCATAAGGTAGTGTATGACGTAGACATCTCTTGAATAACTTTTAAACCTTCCCCAAGATTCATAGAATGACTTTAGATCAAATTATCGAAAAATTGTGATATCATTTCTCATCTTCATGGTCTTAAATGAAGGAAAGAATTGGGACAAGAATTTTTATGCCAATTGCTCCCATGTCGTGATCAAATGGGGTGGCAACGAGTAAAACCAACTCCTTGCTTTGTCCCCCAAAGAGAAGGGGAATAGTCTATGTATAATTGCATCATCATAGACACCATTACTTTTAAAGTTTCACATAATTGAAGAAAAATTTTTATGGGATCAAGTAGAAAGACTTAGCATTAAGGCTAAGGTAAGAGGACTCCAAAATTTAGTCAACCAGATTCTTAGTAACTAAGGAGTTAGATATTATTAATTCATCCATTTTACATATTAGCATTTGAGTTCATTCTAAGTAAAGAGACTAAGTGTTACGGCATGAATTCATAATTATTTCTCTAAGAACCAATGCAAGCAAGCCATCGTCAGGCCAAATCCATTGACTACTATTAGCCGGTATCTAGAACAGAAGCTCAAAAAACTTGCTAACAAAGCCCTCATACTAATAAGCTAGTTCCCTCACCACACTAGTAGGCCAGTAACTAGAAGAGAAGCTCAACAAACTCTTTAACAAAGCTTCTATACCGACTTGGATACTGTCATAGCTACCGTCCTAACAACTCCATCCAATTCTGGAAACATTTGCTATTTTTCGTCTAATTTACTTAATTACCCTCTTTTTATTTAGATAAAATAGTTTGTGTTTGCTTCTTTTGGACATTATTACAAACCCCAATCCTTGCATTAAGTCTTAACTCTCTACTTCCATACTCTTATCAATCTAATGGATTGTGGCAAGTATTTTGCTAATTTGATTATGGTGAGTCATATCCTTGTTCATTTGGCTTGTTTTATCTTTGAATTTTCCTTTTAATTGTTAAAACCTTAAATTCTCTATTAGAATCATGGAATTTTTGGAAATTAGTTTGATAGTTAACTATTGATGTCTTAGTTGTTGTCTCCCTAAGTACTTCATAATTATTTTTTATATCGAAGTAGGTTCTGATGACTAGTTATGTAGTTGTGGTTGTATGTATATAGTGTGGAATGACTTGCATTGAGTTTATATGTGTAGTGTATGCATTGTAGAAGGTGTAGTGTCTTATGAAGTTATGCATTGTGTTATGTAATAGCTTGTAAAGCTTAGTGAGTAAGTTGGTTAGAATATAGTTGTGAGTTTCCTCTATTGTTGAGAGCTTGAATGATTGCCTACCAAATGTTTGATGCAATTCCCTAAATAACTTTATGTCTCTAAACATTACCCCAACCTTACCTATGCACTAGCATGCATCCTTGATCACTTGCCTTGCCTAAATACTACCCCAAACACTAACTAAAAACACCTTCTAAACACTTTAAACCACCCCATAAGACCCTTATAAACACCTTTCAACACTTTAAAAACTTAATCCTAATCCACATTTCCTAGATCACCTAACACCAATCTTATCACCAACATGTCAAATGATAATGTTCATGCTATCTATGAGCCGGATAATGGAAGCCATAACAACCATAACCCTCATAGGCCATGAAACCCACAAAACTGCACCACTCAACAACAATTGCAAGAACTCTCCGAGGCCATTGACACTTTGGCCATTAACACTCTCACCCATCAATCTTTAAGCCTAAGAACATCTTACCCACAACGCTCTATTAGGATAACAAGTTAACTTGCCTAAACCACATGGGTAAGGAGTTGGAGGAGGGGGTTAAGGGCCTCATGGTGGATATTGTATGCAAGAGGAAGAAGATTTATGTGCTAAAGGGGAAGGAGACAATTATATAGACAAGTGTGGGTCTAAAGTCAAAGAAAGCATGAAAGAACATGCAAAAATAAAAGAGAACAAGGAAAACCCATGAACGATTTCAAGGATATCACGTACTAAGGAACCTCCATAGACTCATAAGCTAACTCAATATGACACACAAGTAGCTTAGTAAGGTTATTTGCTAACTAGCCTTACTTAAGGGATAGAATAAAAGTGAATAGAGTAAGCTTAATGCTTTACAAAAGGGATACTATATATTCAATAATGTCAAGACAATGATTATAACTATTTACAAGGGTGCATTTTATATGCAAAGTTCTATGTTAACCTACTAAACTTGGAAAGATAAAAAGGGTACCATCCAAAATATGTAAAATATAAGAAATAGACAAAGGAGTATAAAAGAGATTGCAGAATAGAAACTACTTTGGCAGACTCCTTCACGTAGATGTTTGAGATACATAGTTGACAATCATAAGGAAAGGCCCTATAGAAAGCAAAAAAAAAAAAAAAAGGTATAGTTGGACTCTATTGATGCTAAGTTGGTCGCGAGCTCTTTAGGGTTATGCTAACTCGAACGTGCTCTTAAGAGGTTAGAACAAGCATGGCCAAGTTGGTTAGTAAGCTGACCGAGATATCAACAGAATAGTCCTTAAGTCAATACTTAGTCATTAAGAAATAAGAACGTGCTCAACTCGATAACTATGGTGAGTTGGTAGTTAGGAGCAACTCGAATTTCTTAGGCATAGATGTAGATGAAAGGAGATGCCTTTCCATGCTCTCAAGTCCTCATACTTAAGCTCAAGTCAAGGGTCCTATGGCTCGATTCCTATCATTCTCTATACGCTATTTGGGATTTGGGATCAAATTTGGCTAATCTTCATTTTACTCTTCCTAAGATTAGTAGAGGCTGAGATAAGCAATATTGAACACATCAAAAACTCTGAAGTCTTCAAGTAATTCCAATCAATAGGCATTGTTGTTGATCTTCTAGAGTATCTTGAATGGTCCTTTAGCTTGAGCGGATAATTTGTTCTTCCTTTTGCTGGAAAATCTCTCTTAGCTCAAGTGTAACCATATTAGGTTGCTAACTCAAACTGCTTTGCCTTTCTTCCTTTCCCTTTTGCCTCCATTGTTAGGACCATAAAGGGAGCCTCATAAGATTATCTAAAATTTTCATATCATATGTACACTTATGATACGAAAATCACCTTGTAAGTCAGAGATTGTAAGATTCTAAATAATTTATCACTAGGGTTTCTAAATTGGTAATTAATTAATATATTATAAAGTATAAATAACCATGGATATCCAATATTTCACAGTTCCTTAGAATCGCTGAGAATCGATATCCCTTATCAAATGATAAGATTAAGTAGTATAGACTTAAAAATTTAAACTTATTGAAGTTCCAAAATCTAAATATATAAGTAATAGTTACATTTAAAGTCTCAAATGAGCAATATAATCTTTTTCTAATTCTAACCTCTAAAACATCTCAATACTTGCACTCAATGCTCGACTCTTAACCCATGCCCAATTATCTATCACGTGCAAAAGAAAAACTATTAGGGAGTAAGCTATAAGAGTTTAGTGAGTTATCCCTCTTATTTTATTAGCAAATAGATTATCAAAAAAATTATTACAACCACATGAATGCATGTAGATGCAGTCTGCCAAACAATATATGCAATTGACCAATGCTGCGTATAACATGAGATTTTAATGCCCTCCAAGGTAAGGGTTGGAGATATATCGGCACCAATCATAATCGGGCTCTAGCACTTGGGTTTTTAACCATAAATTTAAATTTCGTATTTTGCAAAATACATTTCCATTTCTAAGAAATCTAGTAGTACACAAAACCCTAGGTCTAGTGGCGAGGTGGCGAGGTAACCCTCGTAGTCCACATTCACACTCTATAACAAAAGTCTATAGACTTGACTCTCTGGCGTCTCCAATGCTTAGTAAGCCCATAGGTTAGGGTAAGGTCATGTTGTATGAGTGCACCATACTAAAACACTTTAATTCAATATATAGAAAAAACCTCTGCATGGCCTCTCTTTACCCCCACATGAGGTAACGGTCGGAATAAATAATACAGTGCATAGTTGATGCATGATCCTTTTAATTTAAAATAAGCCAAATATAATTAAGTCAAATTATTGGATGATTAATCAATATCAGTTAACCATTCAAATCGTGCTACAGTTAATCATACAACCAAATCTTCAAACTATCACTTTTAACAGTATTTTGCACAGTAATCAATCAATATCAAACATATGCATAACCCAAACCCCATGCATAAAGTTATTACTATTTAATTTAAGTGCACTAACTACAAGCACAAAACAAGCATAGAGTCATCAGGAATACTCACTTGGCTAAAGTCGATATGACTCCTAACAATCATCAGGCAACTTGCCTTCCTAATAAATAGAAAAGAAATAAACTTAATGAGTATCTAGACGTAATGCTAGATAGCTTAACTAGTTACTATCTATCTTATGATTTTCGATCTACTTAAGTATTATATCATTTGTAAACTTTTTTTTTTTTTCATTTTACCTTGTATCTTTACATTCTTATAGTAGGTTCTTATTAAGTTCAAATGTGTTTCTTTAGTGATAAAATTTGATTAAACTTAGTGTTATTTTACACTACTTAACTTAACTATCCAATTTAATCGTATAGTTAATAATATTCAAATTAGTAACATTATATGAGCTCGAGTTTTCCCCTAAATCTTAAATCATGTGTAGTTTTTTTGTTCTAACTCCGATATTTATAAACTTATACTTGATTTTTTGTCATTTTTTAACGTATGTTTACGTAGCGTGCTCTGTTTTAGATGTTGGGACTTGCGTTTTTCATTATGGATCTAAAGTATCACAAATTTAGTTATTTTGAGTTGAATGTTTTTATTTATAAATTTAATGTTTCCTTTATGATCCAATGGATTTCTAGCCTTTTATGTTTTTATAATTTTGAACTATTAGTATTATTATTACATGTATTTATATAAAATTAACATAAGTTGATAATTGCATTACGAACCTATTATGTATTTAGGCCCATACATACTTATATACATGTATGTGATTATTTTGCTACATTATATTAATTACTTATATTATGTTACATCTATGTACTTATCTTATGCATACATATTTTAGTATCTTATATAGATGTCCATATGTATATTCTTTTAATATCTTAGTATTTGTATTTGTACATATACCTATATGTATAGTATTATTATACGTGTATTTATGTACTGTTATATACGTATAATTAAAGGTATTTTTGTAGTATAATTTTCATATAATTCATATATATGCATGTTTATCGGTTCAGTTGGTATGCTATATGTCTATATACTTAATATTTTTATCATTTTTGGTTATGTACACAGAGTACTCATGTATAAAAATACTCAAACATATGCACATGTGTTCTTCCTACTCTTATATATATATATATATATATTTATACTATGTATTTTGCTAGAGTTCATATATACATAATTCATTTGTATTAATATGCTATATGTATACATGTATTTCTACACTTATATGTATGTGCATAAGGTTTTCCATATGTACTAAGATATATGTACATATTACACAAGAATTTTAATATTAGCATAAGGTAAATAAACTAATCACTTATTAACGTAAAAGATGAAATGAAAATATACCTCTTTCTTTTTGCAAATATGGAAGAGGAGTACAAGTATATAACATAGTAATTGGTAAGTGAGTTGTTGGTGATATGGAAGTAAAAATAGAAAATTAGAAGAAAGGGAAAGAGAAGAGGGGTTACGGTTTTGGATGGGGGGAAACAAAAGTGTGTTTTGTTGTGTCTTAAATGTGTAAGAAAAGAAAAAGGAAGGGGGTTCTAGAAGGGGACAAGTAGACGGCAAAGGGGGAAAAGAAAAGGGAAAAAAAAAATCAAAAGAAAAGAGAAGAAATCCATAGAAAATGAAAGATGATTCTAGATGAAAAGGATATGTGTTGACCTTAGTCAACACTTTGACTTAGTCAACATTTTAACCTAGGTCAAATGTTGACTTGGTCAACTCTTGCCATTTATATGCAATTATTCTATATATTTTTAGAAATGAACATAATTAAAAGAAAAATTAAGGAAAGAGGAAAAATAAGGAAATATATGAAATAAATAGTAAAACAATTAATTGAACCTCATTTATAATAATATAGATAATATTAAGTACCATAATTAAGATATCTATCATGAAAAGTATGATATATAATACTACCAATCACTTTATATAGTTTGAATACCAACCAAAAACTTAAACTTACATATTACTAGCTTATTTGTATAATTATAAAGTTAATATTACTATTAAAATAATATTATAGTCTCTTATAAATGAATTTAGTACATGCATATTCTTATGCATTTAAGAGTTATCTTTAATCGTTGTTAGTAATTTTATATAATTTAGCATATCATTAAATATTTATACTCAATTAGGGTTTTGTTACCTTCATAGCAATTTGGTGTATGTATAAGCTTAAAGTTTTAGTTTTAGGGTTTTGATTAGGTTCGGGTTTGATTTCTCATATGTATACGTAGATAAAATTTAGGATTTTCATACGCGATTAAGATTTTTATCATGTTTGGACTCAATCTCTACAGTTACATATATTTATGGTTTTCATATGTGATTAGAGGTTCAATTAATAATTTAAGATTTTTCATATTCGTTTTAGGTTTTGAATTGAAATTTTAATCGGTTTTAAATTTTACTGGCTTTGTTGACTTCAGGAAATCATTTATAGTACGTGAGTTTGATTTTATACTCACAAGGCTTGATTTGTAGGTTTACATCCATCCATTTGGTAACTCAATTATTTTGTTGAGTAACTTTCTAGCAGATTTGCTGAAAAGATTGAGCTCTAGGTCTGTCTTTGAGGTCTTCTTACTCAAACATGGGTGCTGGGGTATAATCAAGGGGCAGCTTAGGATTAAAGCTGCAAATGACCTCAAAGGGTGTTTATCTAGTGGTGTCATATACCATTTGATTGCAAGCAAACTCTATCATGGGCAAGCACGCACTCCAGTCTTTCAAGTTCTTACCCACTATAGCTTGGAGAAGTGATGTTGAAGTGTAGTTAACGACCTTTATCTGGCCATTGATTTAGGGATGATAGGAAGTATTGAAAAGTAACTTGGTCCTCATTTAACACCAAAAGGTCCTCTAAAAAAGACTCAAAAACTTTAGGTCTCAATCTTACACCACTCTCTTAGGCATTCCATATAAGTGAACAATCTCTTGCAAAATAGAAAAGCAGTAGCCAAAGCATTCTTAGTTTTGGTATAGGGCACAAAATGTGCTATCTTGCTAAATTTATCCATAACAACCATTATTGAATCTTTGACTTAGGCAATTTGGGTTAATTTGAGGACATAATCTATGCTTAAATCTACCCGAGTTCCATTCAGGATGGGTAAAGGTATTGCTCCCCCTTGCTTAGCTCAACTTTTGGCCTTTTTAGAAGTTGTACAGCTCTTAACAACATGGTGCACATCTTACGTCATCTTAGGGCAAAAGAATTGATCATTCAACAATTCATAGGTCATTCTTTCTCTGAAATATCTAGAGAGCCCTCTACTATGAGCTTCTCTCACCAGCAACTCTTTGATGGAACAAGTTGGTATACATAGTTTGCCACTTCAAAACAAATGGCCTTCTTCCACACGATACTCATCCACTATCTTCCCTTCTTCATAGTCCTCATATATTGGACCAAAATGAAGGTTTCAAGGGTATTGTTCTTTGATGTTTGCATACCTTAACAGCCTAGTTTGTAGTTCAATGAGAAGAGTGTGCCTTCTTGACAAGGCATTGATAATGACATTGGTCTTGCCTTACTTATATTTGATCACAAAATTAAATCCTTCTAGGAATTCTATCCATCGGGCCCCTCCCTTTGAAAGCTTGGCCTGTCCTCGCAGATATCTCAAAGACTCATGATTAAGGTATATGATAAACTCTCTCAATAATGTTGCCATACTTGGAGTGCACGAATTAATGTAAGGAGTTCTTTGTCATACACAAAGTAATCTAACTGCAGTCCTCTTAGCTTTTCACTATGATAAACAATAGGTCAGCCTTTTTGCATCAACACAGCTCCTATGCCTATACCTGATGCATCACTTTCAAGCTCAAATATCTTTTGAAAGTCAGGCAGAGCTAATATAGATGTAGAGGTTAATCTCTTCTTCACCTTAGCAAAACTTATCTCTTCTTTCTCTCCCTATTTAAATTCTACATTCTTCTTCATCAATTCAATGAGCAGTGCAACAATGGTACTGAAACCTTGAATGAAACGGCGATAAAAGGAGGCTAAACTGTAGAAGCTCCCTACCTTGGCACAAGTAATTGGAATTGGCCAATCAATAATAGCTTGGACCTTCTCATCATTGACTTATAGACCTCCTCTACCAATTACATATCCCAAGAAACCACTTCTTCTAGACAGTAACAACATTTATTCAAGTTTCCAAATGGTTTCTTAACTTAGAGCAAATCAAATAGACCTCGAAGATAGTTGGTATGGCTTGGGATGTTAGTACTACACACGAATATGTTATTAAAGTATACCATAACAAATTTTCCAATCAAATTTTATAGTACATGATTCATTAATCTCATGAAAGTATTAGGTAAGACAAGGGGCAATACCAATCACTCATAAAGACCATGTAAGGTCTTAAACATAATCTTCCATTCATCTCCTAACCTCATTCGAATTTAATGGTAGCTAGACTTTAGGTTAATCTCGTTGAAAAATCTAGAACCATTCAGTTGGTTAAGCATATTATCCAACCTCGGGATTAGGTACCTATACTTGATCATTATCTTGTTTACAACTCTACTATTTACATAGATGCACTAAGTTCCATCCTTCTTTAGCACAAGTAGAGTTAGTACAGCATAAGGGCTAAGGCTCTCCCTTACGTAGCCTTTTTCCAACAAGTCATTAACTTGTCTTTGTAGTTCGGTTACTTGGTTAAGATTCATTAAGTAGGCAAGCTTGCTAAGAAGGGTAGCATTAGGTACTAAGTCAATACAATGCTCAATCTCTTGAAAAGGTAGTAGTCCTTCAAGCAATTTCTTAGGAAACAAATTGGCATATTCATCCAGTAGCTTTCAGATCTCATTTGGTAGCCCAACTTGCTCCTTCAATTCCAACAATCTTCTTATTAAAAAAAAAAAAAAAAAAGTTCAGCTCATTAGATTGGATAATCTCTCTAAACTTGAATCAGATAAAGACTAAGGTCTTCATAGGTCCTTAGATTAGTTTGGCTTGTAACTTGCTGACTTTACTAAGGGTCATAGGGTTCAACTTGGTGTTTCTCCCATCCTTCTCAAAAGCATATGTATTCCTAAAACCATCATATATGACCCTTCGATCGAATAGCCAAGGTCAGCCCAGCAACAAGTGAGATATATACATAGGTAGCACATTACAGATAACCTCATCAAAATAGTTCCCAATCGAGATCGATAGCAATACTTACTAGGTGACGTGTAATACTCCCTTCTCATTTAGCTAATGCAACTTATATGGTCTTAGGTGTGATAAGGTTAGCAACTGAAGATTTTGAACCAAATCAACATATGCAACATTGGTGCAGCTCCTACTATCTATAATGAGTGCATATACTTGTTCATTCACCATGCAAGCGATATGAAATAAATTTTCTCATTGCTCCTCTTTAACAGATGGTTTAATGCCTATTACTCATCTGACAACTAAGGTTAGCTTGTCTAGATCTTCAACAAATACATATTCTTCAACAAGTTCCTCATTACTCTTAGTATTCTTCTCTAATTCTTCTTTTTCTTCAAGCTCCTCATCCATACTATCCACTTCAACCCTTAGAGCATCACCTTTGATGACTATGGTTCATCTATTGGACATTGGGTTGATATGTGCCTAAATCCCTAACACTTAAAATACTTTATTTGGTTAGTCTTTTGCCCTAATCCTTGTCCCTTCTCAAATGTCCTCTTTGGTACTTCACTGTCATAAAGTCAGCTCTTATGTTTAGTTATGATGTCTGTTTGTCTACCTATGTTGTATTGAGCTGATGACTTCCTTGAGCAAGTCTACTAGACTAGACAAGTCGGTTCATTGGAGGTCGAATCAGCCTATTCCTCCTCTGTCTCTCTACACATTGAGCAATTATTATAGTCTCATCCAAAGTGACAAAATGTTGTAGCTCTACTACATCTCATATCTCTGGCCTTAATCCAATTAGGAATCTAACTACTGTCCAAGCTGATGGCTCACTAACCTCACATCGAATCATAAGCATTTGAAATTCTCGTACATATTCATTAATAGTGTGATTCCCTTGCTTTAGCTCTTGGAGCCGAGCAAAAGTATCCTATAGATAGGTATTTGGTACAAATCTGGCTCTAAGAACTCTTTTCATCTTGGGCCACGTACTAACTTCTCTATATCCATCTCGTCTTCACATGGTTTGAAAATTCCTCCACTACATCACTGCATATCCTGAAAACTCCATGGTAGTAGTTTTGACCTTATCATGGTCCTCATACTGATAATAATTGAAGACTTGCTCTACCTTCTCTTCTCAATCTATGTACTCATTAGCATTCCCAAAACCATCGAAGCTTGGATTCTGAAGCTTCGCGTAGTCAGCAACTTAAGCTATACGAGAACTACCCTCCACTTCATAGTCATCTTCTTCACTCTCCTCGCCTACTTTGCCCAAAGACTATCCTCCTCTACACATGTCCTGTTACTCCTTCACCTTGGTCTTACTGAGCTGGGAATTACCTTTGGGTAGGTTGAGCATTTCAAGCTATGACACAAGCTTTGAGAGCAGCTTGAGGGGTGTTATAGATGACTTTAATAGGTTAGGAGGCTAATGCATGAACAGCTTAAGTCAAATAAGCTATTAAGTGAGTTACTTCATCTAACCACTCATTAGAACTTCTAGGGGTGTTCTGAGGTTGTCCACCATGGTAGATAACACCATTTGATGCGTCTTCAGGGTCGTACATACGGAAAAGCACCACAATGAACTAACCAAAAAGGAAAATAAAAAAGAAACTAGTGAAGTTTGGGTAGCTATCGAATAGATATGACACACCACTCGATCCTACTCAGCTAATAACCCGCCAGATATGATACATCGATTCAAATTGAAGGATTACTCGCCACTACTCCTTACTCAAAAGAATAGATAAAAGTTAAATGATAATTAGAACACTAAGGTTGCTCAAAGTAAATAATTTCTATATTAAAAGTTGGATCATCCTAGTGTACAAGAAAGTAGGGGTTTATATACCCATTTACTAAGGTTGCTTCACACATATGAAAAGACAAAGGGATATTTTACACTAAGTTACATAAGATATACTAAAAGGGGTAAAAGAGACAAAGAATATTCAGTATGAAAAAGAAAGAATCATTTTAGAACATTATGTTAGAAGACATGTGTTGCTTAGTAGCTAGACATTAGGGATATGATATAACATAAGCGGAAGCAAGAATGCGCTACAATTAGGGGCCAACCTGATCTGGATTAAGTCAAGAGCCAATCGGTCTGGTTAAGAAGTCAGTTGAATTGGAGTCATGCACCAATGATCGGTTGGAGAGCAAGGCTCGACTAGCCTTTCTTGGGTTACCTTTTAGGTTAGGACTTCACAGTTGAGCAAGAGCTTGTTGAACACATGTGAAGATCTGATAGATAGGTCAACAGGAGGTTGGATCGGGATAGAAGTCCCCATCTCGGTTATGGCTTAGAGTTAGTATTTTTCGTGTGAGCTCTTGAAGTCCTCAAGCTCGGCTTCTTGTGATTGGTCTAGGGGGTTGATTCCTATCACCACTATTGTCGTCTCTAATTTTAGCATTTATATTTAAAGCAATCATCTTTTCTCGACTCAATCCTGTTTCCATAACAAAATCCACTCGAATTCTCACTATTCCCTTAGAAACAATGCATACTATCCCCACTTAATCAACTTACTCATATACTTCTTTACACAAATACCCATGTCCAATTAGACTCTATCACAGACTACTAGTACAATAGCTACTTTGAAAAACAAAAATGCCCAGTTAGTGCTTTCTTTATTTCCCAAAGCTTAAAACAAAGTAAGATAGAGTACTTAACAATAACTACTACAAGGAATAGTGATGCTACTTCGACTACTTTCCAAACACTGCAACTAGCTCTCTTGCAACCTCACAAATAACAATACATATTCTACACATGCTACCATGGGAGTATTCTAACGCAATATAACAATAACACAGCACAATAGTAACTTATCCAATATGAACCTATGTTTTGATACTAAGATCACACCGCGCTAAAGACAAACAAGAGCAATGTTATTGGGGGTAGGTTCAAGCTCATAGAAAGCTTGAAATGTAAGGTGATGGACACGTGAAAATAAAAGAGAACAAGCAAAACCTACGAACAATTCTGAGGATATGACGCACTAAGGAACCTCCATAAACTCATGAGCTAGCTCAATATGATGTACGAGTAGCTCAAGAAGGTCACTCATCACCTAGTCTTGCTTAAAGAGTAAGATAAGAGTAAATAGAGTAAGCTTAAAGCTTCACAAAATGGATACTATATATTTGATAATGTCAAGAAGATGACCGTATTGCTTATAAGGGGGCATTTCATACCCAAAGTTCTAAGGTAACCTACTAAACTTAGAAAAGACAAAAAGCGCATCATCCAAAATAAGTAAAATACAAGAAATAGACAAAGGGGTATAATAGAGATCGTAGAATAGAAGCTTCTTTGGCAAACTCTTTCATGCAGATGATTAGGACATGTGGCTAACAATCACTAGGAAAGGCCTTGTAAAAGGAGAAAAAAAAAAGGTACAATTGAATTCTATTGACGTTAAGCCAGTTTACGGGCTCTCTAGGATTGTGTCAGCTTAGACGTGCTTAGGAGGTTGGAACAAGTATGGTCGAGCTGTCGATAGAGCGGTCCTCAGGTCGATACTTAGTAGTTAACAAATAGGAAGGTGCTTGACTCGACATCTATGGTAAGTCAGTAGTTAAGAGCAGCTCAAATTCCTTAAGCGTAGGTCAAGATGAAAGGAGGCACCTTACCATGCTCTTAAGTCTTCGTGCTCGAGTTAAGGGTCCTACAGCTCAATTCCTATCATAAGGTGGTTATGAACCTACCCCCAAAGAAGGATGCGAGCAAGAGTTTGAAATAGAAGAGCAGCTAAGTTAAGTGCTTTAAATGTTTAAGATGGGGGCACATCGCTTCTCAATGCCTAAACAAGTGTGTTATGGTACTTAAGGGGGATATGCTTAAATTAGAGATTCACAATGAGGATAAAATTGAAGAGGAAGATCAACTTGAGGATCTTGAAATGGCCATGGAGTATTATTATGGGGACAATGGAGCGGAGGTATATGGGGACAAGGGTAAACAAGTGATGGCACTTATTTTGAGAAGAGCTTTGAATATAAACCCAATTGTTGAAAATGAGCAAAGGGAAAACCTTTTTCATAATGCTTGTAAGTTAAAGGGGATTCGATTTTCACTCATTGTTGATGGAGGGAGTTGTATGAATGTGATAGCTACATTGGTAGTAGAACACTTGAAGCTTCCTACCATAACTAGCTCATTGAGTAAAGGTCATTACATGCGACACACTAAGCCAAAGTTGTTTTCTCCATTGGAGATCGCTACAAAGATGAGGTTTTATGTGATAGACTTCTCTTATGCATCTTGCACATACTTTTGGTAAGGCCTTAGCTTTATGACTGCAAAATGTTCCATGATGGGTATAGAAACATGATTCGGCTACTTATAGCATAGATAAGTACACCTAGTCAAGTTATATTATAAATTCAGAGTTGAATCCAAGCGTCTATCCCACGAAGAACCATATGTGAGAGTAATATCTAATAAATTAGCAGCATTATCCCCCAAATATTCCAATTACCTAACTTTTACAATAAAAGATATAATTGAATAATTAAAGAGAATAAAATAAAGATTGTAATAACAAAATAATTACAATAACAAAAATATAAATAGAAATGGAAAATAAATAGAAGCAAGAACAATTAAAATAAAGCAGAAAACATGTTCCTTAGAAATTCTTATTATTATTTACTATCTAGTTGTAAGTGACTTATTCAATCTCAATTGTGATATTGAACTATAAGAATTCCTATTATGAATTAATAGAACTTACATCTCTAGCTAATTCCTAATCTTGAGACCATTTTACCTAAATCGCTTCTAGAATGAAGCATTATAGAATCGCATGAAACCCTTAAATCCTACTATTAGGTTACCATAGTTCAAAAAAACCAAATTACTAAATGTTTTAATCAAACAGTTTTGTTTAATTTTACTAGTCCATCATATTATATGCTCTTATGAACTTTATAATAGACTCTAGCAATAATTCAATCATCGATATTTTGAATTACAGACAAAATAAACATGATTCAATTAAATCACAATATGCAAATATTGTAGATTGAATTTCAATATTAATAGAAATAATAAAATTGACAAAAAGATGTAGGGTTCAATAACAATTTACTAAGAAATTCTATAACAAGGACAAAACAATAAAAGAAATAAGAAGAATAGAGGAACCCTTGTAGTTTTACACTATTGACTCTACTTCAAGGGGCTCTTTTTACAAACCTAGGCCTAAGCACTTATTTATAAGAGTTAGACTTAGATTTACAAAGAAAACTTAATTAAATTAGAAGATTTGTAAATCATGGCATGTCCATCCCAAAGTACATAGCCGTTGAGATGGAGTGTGATCCTATACTTAGTTAGAAATCTTCAAAATTCGATAGAAATAAATTATGAGGGGTATACAACCATATATCAAGGCTATGGTCTTCACGTGTGAACTCTCTTGGACTTCATTTCTTGCTTGAAATCCTTTGACTCTAAATCCTTAATCAATGGTTTTGTTCCAATATGCTTCAAAATTTGATAAAAAGTTTTCAAAAGTTCATCAAATGCCTCCAAAGTCCTTGAAAATGAAAATTAAACAAATTAAGCTACAAACCACCATAAAATCAACTAAATTAATACATGAAATAGCACAAAATTAATTTAAAATATCTATGCTTATTACAAGTTATCAATAAGATTGTACAACAACTCACAACACCACAATAAGTTTAAGAGGGCCAAGTTAGGATGAGTAGGAATTAGAAAAAGCAAGCCATGTTTATGGCTAAGATTGAATTGTGTGACGAGCTAAAATCTAGGGAGCTAATCTTAGTCTTATAGTTGAAGGGATTGCTAGAGTTGAGCCAAACTAGACCATTATTAAAGGAGGTAAAGCGGGTTGTTGATGAGCTTATTGATGTCTTTCCAAAGAGCTACCTAATGGCCTACCGCCTTTAAGAGGCATAGAGCATGCCATCGATTTGCAACCTGAGGCTTCATTACCTAATAGCCTGCATATAGAATGAAACCCAATGAAGCAAAAGAATTGAAAAGGCAAGTAGATGAACTTATCAAGAGAGGATACATCCAGGAGAGCACTAGCCCATGCATGGTGGCCACATTACTCGTACCAAAGAAGGATGGGTCTTAGTGAATGTGCATTGATAGTTGAGCCATCAATAAGATTACTATAAAATACCGATATCCTATACCTCATCTTGATGATATGCTAGATGAATTTTATGGTGCTCAAATCTTCTCTAAGGTAAACCTCAAGAGCGAGTATCACCAAATAACAATGCGATTAGAGGATGAGTGGAAAATCATATTCAAAACTTGTCATGGACTTTGCGAGTGGCTAGTCATGCCATTTGGCTTAACTAACATACCTAACATTTTCATGCACCTACTGCATCATGTGTTAAGGGACTTCATTAGTAAGTTTGTTATGATTTAGTTTAACAATATCTTAGTATATAGTAGGAGATTACCTAAACATGTTGCTCAACTGAGAGCGGTATTTATTTTGCTAAGAAATGAAATGTTGTTCAAAAATTTGAAGGAGTATGCCTTTTTTCAAAATGAAGTAGTCTTTTTAGGGTTTGTCGTGTCTAGCAAAGTTGTAAGGGTTGATAGTGTGAAAATAATGACAATTGTAAAGTGGCTAATACCTAAGAATGCAACCGAGGCTAGGTTAGCCTCTTTCTACAAGCAATTAGTGAGGAATTTTAGTAACATTGTGGTGCCTCTTACCAAACTTATCAAGAAGAATGTTGAATTTCAATGGAATGAAAAGGTTTAATGCAATTTTGATGAAATCGGAGCTAAGCTCACATATGCCTCCGCATTCGCATTACCAAATTTTGAGAAAGTGTTTGAATTAGAGCATGATGGCTCTAATGTAGGGATTAGGGCTATTTTAATGCAAAAGAGGTGTCCCATCACCTATTTTAGTGAGAAGTTAAGAGGAGTGGCTCTCAATTATTCTGTGTATGATAAGGAGTATTATTTCTTGATCAAAGCATTGACTATCTAGTAGCATTATCTTTTACCATGGGGATTCATCATTTACGCCGATCATGAATAACTCAAGTACTTGAAGGGGTAGAAAAAATTATCGATACGTTAGGAAAAATGGGTCGAATTTTTAGAGGGGTTTACCTCTGTTATCAAATACAAATAGGGTCATGCCAATGTCTTTGCTCATGCTTTATCCCATTGGTATACTATAATCTCTGCCTTACAATCTAAATTGCTGTAATTTGGCTCAATTATTAAACAGTATGGTGAAGACACCTATTTTGGGCCTATTATGGTGAAGTATAGAGATGGAGTAGCTGTTGGGGGTTTCGACTTGGTCAATGGGTTCTTATTTAAGGGAAGTAAATTGTGTATGCCTTGATGTTCTTAGAGGGAGTTGTTATTAAGGGAGGCTCACTTAGGTAGCTTATGTAGGCATTTTGGAGTGAAGTGAACATTAGAGCAGTTGAAGGAGCATTACTTTTGGCCCAGTATGATGAAAGATATACACCATGTGCTCAAAATATGTGCTATTAGTAAGAAGATGAAAGGGAGGCAAGAGAATCACGAGTGTACATGCCATTGCTTATATTGTCACAATCATAGAAAGATCAATGGATTTTGTATAGAGATTGTAGACACCTCATTTTTTCCATTTTATTTTAGTATTTTTATTGGGCTAAGTTAAATAAAATTTAAAAATTAAATAAAAAATATATAATAAAAAAATTAATAAAAATAAAGTATCAAGTTGTATCGTATCAAGTTGTATCGAATCAAGTCAAGTCGTATCGAATCAAGTCAAGTCATTTAAGGTCAAATTGGATAGTGGTATGTGTTTAATTTAATGAATTTTAAGTTGTTAAAAGATCGAACTTCATTAAAATATTTTTTACTTCAATTCGATATAAAGTAGATTTTTATCTAATTTATATTAGGTTAGAATAGATTTAGAATTTATTAAATGGGCTAGAGTATATTTTGGGCTAAATCAAGTTGGATTGAGTCGGGCCCGAAAGATAGAAAGCCCAAATTTATATAAGGTTTTCAGAAACTGGTTAAATCTTCAATAAACCTAATTCAAGAATTATAGTATTTCTTGTATTTGGGATTTATTATCTTATCTTTTGTATTTGGAATTGGTTGGGATTAAATCTATATTTAAAAAGATACAAAAGATTCAATTGAATAGCTTATAAATAGGAATTCGGCAATGAAGTTTGACACATTTTTCACACCCACTCTTGCCTCACATCACTCTCGCTCGATACAAACTTCTTCGATACACAGCCATACTAATCACTCCCACCTACTGCACTTGATCCCAATCTACACAACTATACTAATTGGACACGCCTTGCTCATACCATCCCTACATACACTAATCACTCTCATCCACTGCCTTGATCCCAATCTATACAACTGCATTGATCAGACACTCCTTGCTCACGCCACACCCACATATACTGACCCGTGCATTGCCTCACATAACCAAACACTCACAAGCATTGCCTCATACGACTAAACACTCATATACCATGCCTTCATCTACATACTACACATGACACTGCTTGATACGCCATACTATCCCCCATACACATCCACATACTGCATGCACTCCACTATCTATCGCTCACCGAAGTCAACACATGGCTACATTGTAGCTCACCAAAGTTGATACACAGTTACACTGCACACTCACAACACATTCGCTTGACACGAATACATATGACGTGCAATCCACTCATCTGACACAAACACATATGACACACGACATATTGATACACATAAATGCACACATACTAATGCACACGACCACATACACACCATACATATGAATCACTTCACAATTCACGTACTACACTACTGCTACCACGTACAAGCACAATGACTACAGTCGCGCACAATCATGATGACTGCAATTGCGTACAATCACAACACATTACTACCGCACACGATCACAATCCACTGTTGCACATGCTAACCAATACATACACCAAGCACATGAACATAGTCTAGATGATCACGATGATCAACACGAACACGTTGATCATGTGCAACTCAATCTGTTTAGGTAATAATTTTTTTTATTTAATTATTTATTTATTTTTTTAGTTAATTAATTATTTTACTAACTTGTTTTCCTTAATGCAGTTTTTTTTTAATTGTCATATCGTTTGCTATATTTTTTGGATAATTTGAGTTTTTTAGCCAAAATCGCATATCTTTTCTCTGAGATCTGTATCTTTAGAGAAGATACGTATCTTATATATCTTGTACATAAGATTTAGGAAAGATAATTTTTTTTTACACATGGTGATTTTTTTTTTAAAATAATAAAATATTAATTAGAACTTTTTTAAAAAGATTTAATTAGTTAGGTTTTTTCTAAATAGATTCGTGAAATTAGATTTTTTTAATTTTTTAAAAAGAAACAAATGGTTAAATAAGCATAAATTTGACTCGAATTTCAAGTTAAAGAAAAATCCATTCATTAAATCTTTTAGAAAAAGAACTAAGTTGGTTTAATCCCAACTAGTAGATATATAGGCACCTTTGGGATAACCATAAAAACAATAATTTTTTTTATTTTTTGAAAATTCGTTAAAAAAATATTCATCTTGATTACATTTTTGTATATTTGTACATATTTTATCATTTTTAGAAAAATTACAAAAAATAAAAGCCCATTAATTTTTATTTTTATTTTTTTGTATTTTTACATGGTGACTCAATCTTAATAGGTTAGCTCTCAAACTTAATTTCTTTTAGTAAATTTTCTAAAAAAAAAAAATTTAGAATATTCAAACTAGTAGCTAAATTAAGGTTTTTCTACTTGAAAACCTTAGTTTCATTTTTTACTAATTTAACTAGTTAGCGACTCCAATTTTTCTAAATATTTTTTTAATCATTTTTTAAAAGAAAAATATTTTCTTAATTTTATGTCAAGTAATTAGGCTTAGTATAAGTTAAATTAAGGAAAACGAAATAGGGTTCAACAAAATTGGCAATTCCACTGAGGATAACTTGTGAGTTAACCATGTAAAAATTAAAAAATTAATTGATGAGCTTTTTGTATTATTTTTCCTTTTATTGTATTATAGTTATACTAACTAGTTTTTTAGTAATGTAGGCCTTAAGGAAAAAACCTGCCCTAATGAGCTCGTATTAGAGATTTTAGGGGGAGTTTTATTTAGTAATAATCATTTGTGTACTTAGATGTAGTCGAACCTGAGTTACCTTAGGAACTTCAAACGGGCGGGTCGTTGAGGTCTTTACCACTACTTAGTGGTGATAGGTAAGCCCACTCAAGCTTCGATATAACCTATTAGGTTTTTCTTTGAAAATCCTTGAAGCTACAAAGCCTAAGATCCATAGACCTCGCCCTCCTATATCATTTTAAAAAAAAAAAAAAATGGGTAGTCATTTCTAAATTATAGGAAAAGTTTGGTTAATTCATGGTCGATTCAGCTTTCTTTTTTTTAAAAAAAGGGAAATTAACAAAATCAGTAACCCTTATATATAATAAGTATTCATGAGATTTATTTTTTTAAATCTTATTTTGAACCACTTTTATATAAGGATACTCTTTAACCACAGGTTTATAATAATTATATTCCTATAGTTTATTAATCACCAACACCATTGGATTGCACACATATGTAACATATTGCATCGCATTTATTTTTATATTTTTAACTTACATATTTGCCTGTATATGCTATCTTTTGTAATATATGTGAGTTTGGTAAGTTTTGTTTTATTTCATGAGTAATAGGTATTTAACATAAAAGGCTCGAAATCATTTGTACTCTCTATGTACCATAATGTGCCAACGTTAAAAAAAAAAAAAAACTTCAATATTAACTTGTAAATTTATTTTTTAGCATGTAATTATGGAAGTTAGCTATGGTAAAAATTATTATAGAACTATTATTTTTTCAATGCTTTCAAACAAATATTTTTTTAAAAAAAAAAAATTCTAAAATGATATTTTATGATAAAAAACTAGTTTCATGATAATTATTTACTTGGTCGATTTCTATTACAATACCTTATATGTACCATACTGTTAGGAATTAACAACATAAAAAATAGAAAGAAAAAAAAAAAGATTAACCATTATATTTCCATTATGAATTATTTTCCATCTTAAGATCATTAATCTTATAAGTGACTAAGTTCTCATTCTTCGTATTTAACCTTTAAGTTGTCACAATCTTGATAGAGCTTTCTTTATGAGTCATTACCCTTACGCCATCCTTTAATAAGCTTCTCATTGTAAAATAATTTTCGCTTCTCTATATCATCCTTTTAATATAATCATTATCCTATGTCCTCAATTGTCAATCCCAATGGTTCCATTTTTTTAACCTTCTGTCTATATAATAAGTTTAGATTCATCAATGTTAGTATTAAGTTATCTATAACATAAAACCAATATTGATTTTAAGTTTCCAAAAAAAAAAAAAAAAAAGAAAGAATGGTTTTCAAAATTAAAAACTCAATTTTTTATAAAAAAATGGAATGCAGTGTTGCTAACAAGAAAGAATTCTTACAGGCTTTGAAAGATTGCTTTTTAAGTCATTTAGCTCAACTTAAAGCCCATAATCACTCATTATCAAAACCAAGATGTCTGAAGCCCTTGAACAAAGAATAGTCACAACTAAAGAGCTTTTGAGCAAGCATGCACAATAAGTCGAGACTATGGCCTATACCTAAACCTAGGGGCTTATTGACATAGCATCTAAGGTAAACAAGTCTAAAGAGTTGTCAGCTCATGAGCTCAACAACAACAGCAAAGGCTTAGGAAAGGAATTGGAGCAAAAATTGATGAAGATAAAATAAGAAATCTTTCGAAAAATTGAAGAGAAAATGAGAGCTCTTAAGGATCATAATGTACAAAGTAATTTGGGCTTGAGCAATGTTTGTGCTTTTGAAGTCCACAAGTTACCCAAGAAGTTTAAGGTACCAAATTTTGAAAAGTATGATGAAACAGGTTGTCCTAAACTTCACCTTAGGCTTTATGTTCGCAAGATGGCCCAATTCTCTAAACATGAGTAGTTAATGATTTAAACTTTCCAAGATAGCCTAACTAAGCTGGCGTCGATTTGGTATGCCCAACAAGACTTAATTAAGCTTGATACTTAGGATGAGTTAGCTCGAGCCCTTTATCAACAATACAAGTTCAATGAAGAAGTGGCTCCTTCCCTAATGGATTTGAATAACATGAAAATGAAGGTGACTGAATCCTTTAAGGAGTATGCCCAGAGATGGAGATCTACAACTACTCAAGCTATAGTACAATTGCCAGAAAACGAATTGATCAACATATTCATCCACACATTAGGTGAACCTTATTATAATCACCTCTTAGGCCATATCGCTTCTACATTTGCAGACGTAGTCACAGCCAGTAGTCGCATTGAAGATGCTATTAGAATAGGGAGATTGATAGGGAAGGGATCAGCCCCATTGCATTCAAAGGCCACTATGAACACTACGATGTCCTATCTAATGATACGTAAGTCTAGTGCCTTAAGCACTAGCCTAAAGCTCATGGAAAATAAGCTAAACCAGAAATCACATAGAAAGCGGTTCACTCATATCCCAATTCCTATGTCTCGACTCTATCATCGCCTAAAAGAAGAGGGTTTGATGCATCATAGAAGTTGTGAATCGTAACCAAGAAACAAACAAGGCTGGTCGCTAGATGGGTCCAAACTTGCAAAAAGCTCGAAAAGAACTAATGGAAGAAAGTGCAAAAATGAATGAATGACAAATGAAGGTTAAGCAAAACCTACGAACAGCTCCAGACGATAAGATGCACCAATGGAACTTCTGAAGACTCATGACATAATTCGATATGACATATAAATCGATACAGTGAGGTTATCCGCCACTTAGCCTTGCTCAAGGGTTAGGATAAGAGTGATGCCGAGAGTAAATAGAGTGTTTACGCAAGGAAGGAAGTACTCAAAAGTGTATTTAGAATTATCTATCTTCTCACAGTTACAAGTATAAGGGTATTTATACCCATAAGTTAAAGTAACTTAACTAAAAAGAAAAAGACAAAAAGGGTATTTCCTAAGAAAATAAAGATCAGGATACAAGAGGATAAAAATGAATATATAAGAAAAATAATCATTAGTGGAACGGATTCTACACATGATACTGTACACATGGCGATGCTACATTGGTGATGTTATTAGAAAATACGGACAAAAAGTATGGACAGTTGGCTTGTCTAAGCAAGGATGGCTTTGTCAATCCGAAGTCTCTCTTTCTTGGCTTCTCGGCAAAGAAGATGCCGAGTAATTGGTCAGCTCAAGCATGAGAAAGTAATCTTTAATTCAGCACACTACAGAAAGATGAACAGTCATACAACTCGACATAAAAGGTAACTCAGCAAGGAAGTACTCGGCCTTGGTAAGGGTTGGTTAGAATAGAAGAATCCGTCGAGACAGCCCCTCTAGTCCTCGAGCTTAGCTGTAGGTTAGGAGTCTGGCAACCTAATTCCCATCATTCCATTCAAATTGTTTTGGATTTAGGATCAAATTCAAATGGTCTTCGTTCGGTTCTCCGTCAGGGTGATATGGACTAAGGTCGGCAATGTTGAAGGCTTTGGAAACCACATAGCCCTTGAGCAATTCCAATCTATAGGCATTATCATTGATCTTTTGCAGAATTCTGAAAGGTCATTCCGCTCTTGTAGATATTTTGTTCCTCCTCCTATTCGGGAACCATTCCTTGCCGAGATGTAGCCACACCAACTCTCTTAGCTAAAATTGTTTAGCCATCCTACCTTTGGTCTTTTCTCACATTCTTCTAGCAACTCAGTCGATGTGCCAAGTGACCTTATCATACATATGTTGAAGGGATTATGCTCTAGCTAAGGTGTCAGGGTCCTCTTATGCGAGTACTAGTATAGGGGTGTGGTCAAGGAGTAACTCGGGATTGAATCCATAGACAACTCTGAAACGAGTCTGCTTAGTGGTGTCATCTACTATTCGGTTGTAAGCGAACTCAACCACTGGTAAGCAAACGTCCTAATCAGCCAAGTTTTTGCCTACTACAGCACGGAGCAATGATCCCAAAGTGTGATTAACCACCTTTGTCTAGTTGTTAGTTTGGGGGTGGCATGAGTTACTAAAGAGTAACTCGGTCCCTAATCGACACCATAGGATTCTCTAAAAATAGCTCAAGAACTTTGAGTCTCTTTCAAATATTACACTTCGCGGCATACCATATATTAATACAATCTCCTACAAGAAAAGAGAAGTAATAGCCGAAGTGTCGTTAATCTTAATGTAGGGCATGAAGTATGCCATCTTACTGAACCTATCCACAACGACCATTACAAAATCTTTGCTTCGAGCAGTTCGCAGTAATCTGAGGACAAAGTCCATGCTCAATTTAGTCTACAGTCTCGTTGGAACAGGTAAGGGCATTGCCCTCCCTTGCTTGGCTCAACATTTAGCCTTCTTACATACAGTACAACTTTTGACAACTCGATGCACATCTCTCCTCATTCTCGACTAAAAGAAGCAGCCATTCAATAATTCACAGGTCTTCCTTTCTCCAAAACGTCCAAAGAGTCCTCCATTGTGAGCTTCCTTGATCAATAGCTCCCTTAGTAAATTTGGCATGCATAATTTTCCACCTTGAAACAAGTAGCCATCCTCCACATGATACTCGTCCATTGTCCTCCCATCGACGCATCGCAAAATTATGGGTCTAAAGTGTGGATCCTCGAAGTACTGTTCTCTGATACTTACAAACCCAAACAGTCTGATCTGCAGCTTTGATAAAAGCCCATATCTCCTCAAAAGACCATCTGCAACTACATTACTCTTTCCTTACTTGTACTTTATCACAAAATTGAATCCTTCAAGGAATTCAACCCATCTCACCTACTACTTTAACATCTTAGTTTGACTTTGGAGGAACCTCAGTGATTCATGGTTAGTATATATGACAAAATTCTTTCAGCAGTAAATAGTATGGCCATACTCATAGTACTCGAATTAGTGCTAAAAATTCTGTCATACATAGAGTAATTCAACTAGGGTCCTCAAAGCTTCTCACTATGGAAGGCAATTAGTTGGCTTTCTTGCATTAGAACAACGCCTATTCCAATGCCTAATGTGTCACATTCCAGCTTAAAAATTTTGTCGAAGTCAGGTAGTACTAACATCGCAGTGGAGGTCAATCTTTCTTTTACCTCAGCAAAGCTCCTCTCCTCCCTTTCTCCCCATCGGAAGTCGGTGTTTTTTTTCGTTAGTTCAGTAAGTGGCGCAGCAAGGGTGCTGATATTCCTAATGAATCTTCTGTAAAATGAAGCCAGTCCATGGACACTTCTCACGTCGGCACAAGTAGTAGGAGTTGACCACTTAATAATTACTTAGATCTTTTCATCATTGGCTCACAAGCCACCTCCATCAACTACATAGCCCAAGAATACTACTTCCTCCTAACAAAAGCAATACTTCTTTAGATTGCAGAATAGTCTCTCGATATGGAGGACATCTAGGACTGCTCTGAGATGTTCACGGTGACTTGGCATGTCGGCACTATAGACCAGGATTTCGTTAAAGCACACCACGACATACTTCCCTATGAGATGTCTTAGCACATAGTTTATTAGTCTCATAAAAGTGTTCAGGGCATTCAACAAGCCGAAGAACATAACCAGCCATTCGTAAAGTCAATGTCTAGTCTTGAATGCAGTCTTCCACTCGTCTCCTAGCCTCATGCAAATTTTATGGTTGGTAGATTTAAGATCAATCTTGCTGAAAATCTTAGCTCTACTGAGTGCATCCAACATGTCTTCTAGCCTCGGGATCAAATACCTGTACTTGATCGTGATCTTGTTCACAACTCGGCTATCTACACACATTCACCAAATTCTATCCTTCTTTAGCACTAAAAGTGTAGGCACAGCACAAGGGCTGAGACTCTCTCTTACATAGCCTCTCTCTAGCAACTCATTGACTTGACATTAGAGCTCAGGAGCCTACTCGGGATTTATCCGATAAGCTAGCTTATTCGGTAATGCAGTGTTGGGTACTAAGTCAATGCAGTACTCTATGCCTTGAGTTGAGGGCAATCCCTTAGGTAACTATTCCGAGAATAGGTCGGCATATTCATCTAGCAACTCTTTGATTTCTTGGGGCAGCTCATCCCATTCCTTTATTTCCAATAGTCGCCTGACCAACAAGAAGGTTGGCTCATCAACATTAATGGCCTCTCAGAGCTTGGCTCTACTCATCACCAAAGCTTTCTTTGATCCACGAGCAAGTTTTGTCTGTAACTTATTAACTTCTCTTGGTGGCATCAGATTCAATGTGATCTTTCGGTCTTCCTTCTCGAACTTATACGTATTTCAGTAGTCGTCATGTATAACTCTCATATCAAACAACTACAGCCCACCCAACAATACGTAAGAAGCACATATAGGTAGTATATCGCAAAAAATCTGGTCAGAGTAATTCCCTATAGTGATCGGCAATAGTATTTACCGAGTAACATGTAATGTTCCTTTCTCACTCAACCAATGCAACTTGTATAGCCTCAAATGTGTAACAATCAACAACCAGTGTACATTGGTGTAGCTTCCACTATCCACGATGAGGGCACACACTTAATCATTCACCTTACAGGTGGTATGTAACAAATTCTCTCTCTACTCCTCCTCTCATGAGGCTTCAACGCTCATAGTACATCAGACAACCATGAGTAATTTGTCCAAGTCTTTAGTAAACTCTTCATCCTCAATCAGCTCTTTCTTAGCATTTTCTTTCTTGGTAGGAACCTCTTCCTCCTCGGGTTCCTCATTGGCACTTTTTACTTCTAGCTTCAGGACATCTCCTTTGATGACCATTGTCCTACGATTCGAGCACTGAGCAGCCATATGTCCGAACCCTTGACACTTGAAGTACTTGATCTAGCTCGTTTTCCTACTAAACCCTTGCCCCTTCTCATAAGTTTGGGTTAGCACTTCACCATCGAGTCAGCCCTTCTACTCAACTCAAACATCAATCTTTCTATTCAGCTTTGTACTCGATTGAGCTCAATGACTTGTTTGTTTGAGTTGGCTAATCGGCATCCTCGCCAGTATTGGGCTCTTTCTTTGCCTCTTTACTCAATGAGCAATCCTAATAGCTTCATCCATTGTATCAAATCGTTGGAGCTCCATAACGTCTCGAATGTCTCCTTTTAATCCAGTAACAAGCCTTAAAACTGTTCAAGCTAGTGGTTCCTCTACTTCACAACAGATCATGAGCATTTGAAACTCTTAAACATACTCATTAATAGTTTGGCCTCCTTGTCTCAGCTCTTAAAGCCGAGTGAAAGTGTCTTAGAGATAAGTTTTTGATACGAACCTATTCTAAGCACTCTCTTCATCTTAGGTTAAGTGTTAATCTCTCGATATCCCTCTCATCTTCTCATGGCCTAAAAATTCTTCCACCACATGGCAGCATATCCAGAGAACTTAATAGCAGCAATTCTTACCTTCTCATAATCCTCATATTGATAGCAATCAAACACACGCTCCACGTTCTCTTCCTACTCCAGATACTCATTAACAATCCCAAATCCATTGAAACTCATAATTTGAAGCTTCACATGGTCGGATGCTCCGGAGATTCGTATACACTCTTCTTCAAAATACTCTACTTCCTTTTCATTAAGCTGTCTCAGGTCTATCATTTACCTTACTCGTCTACCAACTCCTCCACCTTAAACGGGTTGAGTTGAGTTTTGACCTCTAATAGATTGAGCAGCTTATGGAGTGTTTTGCGCAACCTCAATGAATAAGACATTGCATGACAGCTCAAGTCAGATCTACTAAGAGATTAGCTATCTCATCAAGTCTCTCGTCAATGCTTTTGGGAGTTCCTTGAAACTATCGTCCATGGTAGACAACTCCACTATCATCGCCAGTACCAACATTCATACTTAGATCTGTCATTTTTCCTCATAGATTCAAAGCTCAAATAACACTTCAGAAAATTAACAATTAACAACACAACAATCAATTAAACACAGTAACTTGCTCTATTTCACACATGCAAAATAGAGTATAATAAAACTTCAAGAAGAACTACTACAGTTCACATAAAACCTCCACTCTGATATCAAGATGTCACAAATCATGACCAAGAAACAAACAAGGCCAGTCATTGGATAAGTCCGAGCTTGCAGAAAGCTAAAAAAAAAACTAATGGAAGAAAGTGCAAAAATGAATGAATGACGGATGAAGGTCAAGCAAAATCCACGAGCAGTTCCAGAGGATATGACACACCAATGGAACTTCTAAGGACTTATGGTACAATTCGATATGATACATAAATTGGTCCAGTGAGATTACTCGCTATCTAGCCTTACTCGAGGGTCAAGATAAGAGTGATACCAACAATAAACAAAGTGTTTACACTAGGAAGGAAGTACTCAAAAGTGTATTCAGAATTATCTATCTTCTCACAGTTACAAGTACAAGGATATTTATACCCATAAGTTAAGGTAACTTGCCTAAAAAGGAAAAGACAAAAAGAGCATTTCCTAAGGAAGTAAAGATCAGGATACAAAAGGGTAAAAATGAATATATAAGAAAAACAATTATTGGTGCAACAAATTTTACACATAATACTATACACGTAGCAATGTTACATTGGTGAAATTATTAGAAGTTGCAGACAAAAAGTATAGACAGCTGGCTTGTCCGAGCAAGGATGGCTTTATCAGTCCGAGGTCTCTCTTTCTCGACTTCTTAGTAAGGAATATGCTGAGTAATTGGTTGGCTCGGGCGTAAGAGAGTAATCTTCAATTTGGCACACTACAAAAAGACGAGCGATCATACAGCTTGGCATGAAGGGTGACTCGACAAGGAAGTACTTAACCTCGGTAGAGGTTGGCTGGAACAGAAGGATCCGTCAAGCCAGTCCCTCTAGTCCTCGAGTTTGACTGTAGATCAAGGGTCCGGTAGCTTGATTCCCATCAATAAGACTCCAATACCAGGGTATAGATCTCGACAATACAATCCCAATGCATAATGTGAGTACTACATAGGTCAGTAGGGCATGTTACTTACCATTGCTGGGAGTTGAAGAATAAAGTCTAAGATTTGATTAATACAAAAATTGGCCCAATTAGACTTCGTTAGGGATCCATGGCCTAAATTCTACACATTGCCCGAATCACAGGATAATGGTCATCAAGGAAGATATCCCAAAGCTAGAAGTAAACAGTATGGATAAGGAATCCAAGGAGGAGGAGGTCCCTATCGAGAAGGAAAATGCCAAGAAAGAGCTAACTGAGGAGGACATGTTTGCTAAAGACTTGGACAAGTTACTCATAGTTGCCCGACGCACTATGAACATAGAACCCTCATGAGAGGAGGAGTAGTGAGAGAATTTATTCCATACCACTTGTAAGGTGAATAATTAGGTGTACGCTCTCATCATATATAATGAAAGCTACACCAATGTAGCATTAGTCGAACTTGTTTCAAAACTGAAGTTGCCAACTATTGCACATCCGAGGCCGAACAAATTGCGTTGGTTGAGCGAGAAAGGAGCATTACATGTTACTTAAAAAATAATACTGCCAATCAATATAAGGAATTACTCAAACTAGATTCTCTATAACGTGCTGCCCATGTGCGCTTCCTACATGTTACTAGGTAAACAATGGCTATTTGATAAAAGAGTTATCTATGATAACTACAAGAACACTTGCATGTTCGAGAAAGATGATTAGAAGATCACACTAAACCTGATGCTGTTGAGAAAAGTTAACAAGTTGCAGACAAAACTTGCTCGCAGATTGAAGAAGGCTTTAGTAATGAGTAGAGTTGAGCTCCGAGAGGCCATCAATGCTAACGAACCAACCTTTATATTAGTCAAGTGCCTATTAGAAATGAAGGAGCTAGGTGAACTACCCTAGGAAATCAAAGAGTTGCTGGATGAATATGACAATTTGTTCCCAGAGCAATTACTTGAGGGGTTGCCTCCAATTCGAGGCATAGAGCACTACATTGACTTAGTACCCGGTGCCATACTGCCGAATAAGCTAGCCTATCGGATGAATCCTGAACAGGCTGCTAAGCTCCAACGACAAGTCAATGAGTTGTTAGAAAGAGGATACGTGAAAGAAAGCCTCAACCTTTGCACTATACCAGCCCTTCTAGTGACGAAGAAGGATGGAACTTAACAAATGTGTGTAGATAATCGCACCGTAAACAAGATTACTATTAAGTACAGGTATCTTATCTCAAAGTTAGAAGATATGCTAGATAAATTGAGTAGAGCCAAGATTTTCAGCAAGATTAATCTTAAGTCTAGCTATCATCAAATTCCCATAAGGCCAAGAGACAAATGGAAAATGGCGTTCAAGACTTAACATAGATTATATGAGTGAATGGTCATGCCATTCAGCCTATCAAATGCCTCGAGCACTTTCATACGATTGATGAACTACGTATTAAGACATCTGATTGGGAAGTGTGTCATGGTGTACTTTAACAACATCTTGATCTACAATATCGACATGCCGAGTCACTATGAACACCTCCGAACCATTCCAGATAACCTCCATGTCAAGAGACTATTTGGTAATCTCAAAAAGTGTTGCTTTTACTAGGAGGAAGTAGTATTCTTAGGCTATGTAGTCAGTAGAGGAGGCTTACAAGTGGATGATGAAAAGATCTAAGTAATTGTAGAGTAGCTGACTTTTACTACTTGTGCCGACATGAGAAGTTTCCATTGACTAACTTCATTCTATAAACAATTCATCAAGAATTTCAGCACCTCCATCGCATCTCTTACTGAGTTCATGAAGAACACTAACTTTCGATGGGGAGAAAGGGAAGAGAACAGCTTTGTTAAGATAAAAGAGAGGTTGACCTTTGCCCAGGTGTTGGTTCTACCTGACTTCGAGAAAGTATTTGAGCTAAAATATAATGCGTCAGGCATTAGAATAGGCATTGTCCTAACACAGGAAGGCTGACCAATTACCTCCCATAGTGAAAAGCTCAAAGAACCACAGTTAAATTACTCTGTGTATGACAAAGAACTCTTGGTGTTGATCCAAGCGCTACAAGTATGGCAGCATTATCTACTATTAAGAGAGTTTGTCATCTATACTAACTATGAATCTCTAAGGTATCTCTAAGGTACCTCCAAAGTCAAACGAAGTTATCGAAGCGGCAAGCAAGATGGGTTAAATTCCTTGAAGGATTCAATTTTGCAATTAAATATAAGCAGGGAAAGAGCAACGTAGTTACAAATGCTCTTTCGAAGAGACATGCGCTTTTAATTAAACTGCAGACTAGACTATTTAAGTTTACAAGTATTAAAGAACAGTATTCTGGGGATCCATACTTTAGACCCATAATCATGCGATGCGTTGATGGAAGGATAATAAATGAGTATCATATGGAGGATAGTTACTTATTCCAAGGTGGGAAACTATACGTACCAACTTGTTCCCTAAGAGAATTGCTGATCAGGGAAGCCTACAGTGGAGGACTCTCCAAGCACTTTGGAGAAAGAAAGACCTATGAGCTATTAAATGGTTGATTCTTCTAGCCGCGGATGAGGAGAGATTTACACCGAGTAGTCAATAGTTGTGCTATGTATAAGAGGGCTAAGTGTCAAGTCGTGCAAGGGAAGGCAACACCTTTACCTATCCCGATGAAGCCGTGAACTGAATTGAGTATAGACTTTGTTCTCAAACTACCATGAACTACCTCAGGCAAAGATTCTATAATGGTCGTCATGGATCAGTTTAGCAAAATGGCACACGTCATGCCCTACTCCAAAACTAACAATGTTTTGGCTATTACTTCTCTTTTCTTGCAGGAGATTGTGTCGATACATAGTGTACCGAGAAGTGTAGTCTCCAATAAAGACCTGAAGTTCCTGAGCCATTTCTAGAGGACCTTGTGGCATTGGATAGGGACTAAACTACTATTTAGTAATTTCTATCACCCTTAAACTAACAGCGAAACAGAGGTGGTCAATTGCACTTTAAGATCACTACTTTGAGCTGTAGTAGGCAAGAACTTGGCTAATTAGGATGTCTGCTTGCCAGTGGTCAAGTTCGCTTACAATCGAACAGTGTATGACACCGTTAAGTAGACTCCCTTCAGAGTAATATATGGTTTTAATCTCGAGTTACCCCTCGACCATACCCCCTGTATTTATACCCATGCAAGATTGATGCCTCAGCTAGAGCACGATCCCTCCAGCACATCTATGATAAAGTCACTCGGCACATCGACCAAGCTGCTAAAAGAATGTGAGAGAAGACCAAGGGTAAGACAGCTAAACAATTCCAGCCCAAAGACTTAGTATGGATATACCTCAGCAAGAAACAATTCCCAAACAAAAGAAGGAACAAATTATCTACAAGAGCTAAAGGACCTTTCGGAATCCTCTAGAAGATCAATGACAATGCTTACAGATTGGAGTTGCCCGAAGACTATAGGTTTTCTAACGCCTTCAACATTGCTAACTTCAGTCTATATCACCATGAAGGAGAGCTGAACGAAGACCATTCGAATTTGATCCTAAATCCAAAACAACTCAAAGGGAATGATGGAAATCAAGCTATCGGACCACTAACCCGCAACCAAGCCCGAAGACTGGAGGGACTAGCAAAAAGAATTCTCCTATTCCAACTGACTCATGGAGAAGCCAAGCATCTCCTTGCCAACCCATTTGGCTTATCGAGTCAAGTGATTGCTTATTTCTCACATGTTGTATGCCGAGAAGCAGAAGGCTAAGACAACAGTCCATCCTCATTCACTCATACGCCTAATCAATTTCTTACTCAACCACACCCTACTAAGATATCGAGAGAAAGAGCCCAGATTGACCAAGTCACCCTTACTCAGACAAGCAAGCTATCCGTACTTTTTTTTTTTTTAATCTTCTAACGGCATTACCAATGCAATATCACCCCATGTACAGTATCATGTATAGAATCTGTTGCATCAATGATTGCTATCCTTGTACATTAATTTTTACCCATTTATATTTTGTACATTATTTCCTTAGGAAATGCTTTTTTTGTCTTTTCCTTTTTGGGCAAATTGTCCTAACTTATGGGTATAAATACCCTTATAATTGTAGCTATAAAGAGACAATGAGATTATCCTTAATACACTTGAGTATTTCCTTCCTTGTGTAAACACTGCTTGTTTATTCTAAGCATCATTCTTATCTTAACCCCTGAGCAAGGCTAAGTAACAAGTAACCTCAATGGACTGATTCATGTGTCATATCAAATTATGCTATGAGTCCTCAAAAGTTCCATTAATGCATCATATCCATTAGAGCTGTTCGTGGGTTTTTGCTTACCCTTCATTTGATTTTGCCCTTTCTCGTGGTATTCTCCATTATTCCTTCAAGCTTAGACCTACCCAATAATTAGCCTTGTCTGTTCTTGGTTATGGTCTATAACACAACTACAATAATCACTCTCACCTACTGCACTTGATCCTAATTCACATAGCTACACTGATTGGATACGCCTTGCTTATGCCACGCCCATATACACTAATCACTCTCACCCACTGCACTTGATCCCAATCCGCACAACCACACTGATTGGATATTCCTTGCTCACGCCATGCCCACATATACTAACACGTGTATTGCTTCACATAATGAAACACTCACAAGCATTGCCTCACACGACCAAGCACTCACATACCACACCCTCATCTACATACTACACATCACATTGCATGAGATGCCACACTGTCCCCCATATACATCCACACACTCCACTATCTACCGCTCACCGAGGTTAAGATATGGCCACACTACATGCTCACAACACACTCGCCTAACACAAACACATACGACGTACGACATACTAACACACACAAACGCACATACGTTGACGCATACGACCACATACACATTGCACACACAAATCATTTCACAATTCATGCATTACACTACTGCTGCCGTACACGAGCACGACAATTGTAGCCGCGCACCATCATGACATACTGTTGCCATATACAATTATAATCTACTGCTGCACATGCTGACCAGTACACACACTAAGCACGCGAATGTAATCTAAATGATCATGATGATCAACACAAACACATCGATCACACGTGACTTGATCCGTTTAGGTAATAAAAATTATTTTCTTTATTTAATTATGTCGAGCATAGTTTTTCACCCTCTCGGTTCTTTTTATAAAATTAAGTCTTCTATAAATCAATCAATACTAAACTTTACCCGTTTAATATTGACCCTTGACTAGGGTTTAAAGAAGACCATTTTTTCCAACTTGAAAAGATTTGGAGTCACCACCCGACCGGAGTCAGGAAAAGGGGTTAAGTTATAACCAATTGGATAGATTGGTTATAACTTAACTACCGGTCTATCAATTAAAAAACCAAGTTATAAATACGGTATTTTAAAAACTAAAGATCTAGATCCAGAGGCTAATTTATTAAACCCTAAATGGGTACCACTTTTAACTTTCTGAATTTAACTTCACTTTTTAAATATACCCTTTTTAATTTCTAAAAAACATCTAATTATAATACATGCGACTAAATTGATTAATTTACATAAATATCTAAAAATGGAAAAAATAAAACTTTCCATATTTTAAGTTACACTGTACTTGCGTACGGGTGTCTACATACCCGCTATTCTGGATTAAATTTTCGTAGTTCGTTTAATAAAAATATAGCAGGTTGATTGATTTTAACTTTGGAAAAATTGCTAAGTTTACATTTTTACCTATTTTGAGTTTATTTGAGAAAAAATTACTAAGGGATCCTAAGTTAGATTTTATTTTTGGAAAACCTAAAATGCCTTAGTTTGGAAATGATCTGTTTTATTTTTATTAAAAAAAAAAAAAGAAAAATTGATTTCCTAAGTGTCAAAAAGTAACTTTTCTATTTTTATTTTATTATTTTTATTATTTATTTATTTTAGTTAGCTATTTTTTGTATGGTTTTTCTTTTGTTTAAATATGAAAATAAAATAAAAAAATGAAATACTTCCTATTCTTTTTTTTTCTTTCTTCTTTTTCTTCTTTTTTCTTTTCTTTTTCCTTTCTCTTTTTTTCTTTATATTTTTTTTTTCATTATTAGTATTTTCTATTACATTTACACAAAACAAATAAACAAAATAAAACAACAAATAAAATAAAACAAAAAATTAAAAATTAAAAATAAAAGTATTATAAAACAAAACTTCGGACGGATTTTGATGCACGAGTCAGACCTAGGCGGGTCGGATGGGTCAAGTCAAGTCAGGTCTACTGGAGTCGGGTCGGGCTTCAATACCTTCACAGCAGCAATGGCAGCGAGGCTCAATTCGGCTTGTTTTGTCTACCAAAATGAGCGAGTGACGGTCTTTTTATGAGTATTGGATTAGAAATGGGGGGGATAGGTTCAGTGCCTTGGTGTTCTAGAGCTGTTTGGGTGGTTTTCGAAAGTTAGCCTTGGGCGACAATGGTGGTTTGACTGTATAGGGGCTGCTGGGTATGATTGGTTGGTTAGGATAGGTTTTTCAGAGTGTAGGGAGTTTGATTGTAGGCTTAGTTTCACTCGAGGGTGGCTGAGGATGGTGGTTCGAGGAGAGAGAGAGAGGGGACGGTTAGGGTTCGGTGGTGGTTGCTTGGTGGCGTAGCTGGGGGTCACAGCAGAGGTCGAGAGTGGTCGCGTCCGGGAGCTGATGGAGTAGGGGTAACAACCGTGGTGGTGGTCGAGCTCGGAGTTCATTAAAGGGAGAAACCCGAGAAGAATGAGATTGATAGAGAAAGAAAGTGATCAGAAATGGATATAGGGAGTGTGGGAGTTAATTATGTTAGGTGTGTGTCCTTGTGTGTACTTCTTGAAGCTCCTTTTATACTCAAATTATTCCTAGAAAACAAGGAAAGCTCGAATCGAGTTAATGAAGAATGCCCAGGAAAACAGCTTTTTTCCAATTTTTAGAGCTTAAATTGAATGCTCCTTTGATTATATTTAGATATGTTTTTTATACCGATTCACAATAGGCTATGTCTATTCTGCAATTTCGCTATTGATTTGGTGAAATTGCAACGAGAAAGGGTCCAAAAATCACGTTGAAGTAGGTGGTCTAAAGTGGAAAGTGTTGAAAACCTGGAGAAAGTCAAGGGAAAAAGAGGGAAAGAGAGGAAAAAGAAGGGAAAAAGAAGGAAGGGAGAGGAAAAAGTAGGCTAACATGGCGCCACGTTAGCCGTGCCGACCAACCCGGCATGCCACGTATCATTTCGTGACACATGGCAACTAACGTAGCACGCCATGTGGATGCCACATAGCGCCATGTCAGCGGCCAACAAATCCGATGATGCAGTCCCTTATGTAATTGAAAACCAAAAATGAGAAAAAGGCTTCCTACTTTTGCCAAGTTTCAAACCTAAGACTTTATGCTTAATGCTTAATGCTAATGCTATGTCTATATGCTTAACTGTCAGGCCGTTGACCTGTGCCTTGTCTATATGTACAATTAAATTGCACATATGGACTCGATCAGTTTGGGCCATATTTAAATCTAAGCCTAGATTCAACGGCCTAACTTCTAAACCTAAATTTAATCTAATGAAATATTATTTTCTAAAATATTTTATTTTTTTATTTTTATTTTTTTTGTGATTTTTTCAAAATTTCTTATTTTTTTGTATTTTCTAAATTTCTTATTTTTTGTGCTTTTTTCCTATTTTCTTATATTTTTTTAGAATTCCTATTTTTCTAAATTTCTTCATTTTTTAGGGCTTTTTTTAATTTTCTATTTTTTTGAACTTTCTCTTATTTAAGATCGTATAACCTAATTTGAAAAATAAAAGGGGGCAAAAATTAGGTGTCTACAAATTATTTATTTATTTTTTAGTTAATTAATTATTTTACTAATTTGTTTTCTTTGATGCAGTTTTTTTAAATTGTCATATCGTTTGCTATATTTTTTTAAACAATTTGATTTTTTTTTTTTATAAATTCCATTTTTTAGCTAAAATCACATTTTTTAGAAAAATCACATATCTTTTCTCCAAAATCCATATCTTTAGAGAAGATATATATCTTAATATATTTTGCATATAGGATTTAGAAAAAATATTTTTTTAATACATAGTGATTTTTTTTAAATAATATTAATAAAATATTAATTGAAGTTTTTTAAAAAATATTTAATTAGTTAGGTTTTTTTTAATAGATTCATGAAATTAGATTTTTTAGGTTTTTTTATAAATAATAAATATTTAAATAAACGTAAATTTGACTCAACTTTCAAATTAAAACAAAAAAATCTACCTACTAAATCTTTTCGAAAAAGAACTATATTAGTTTAATCTTAACTATTGGGTACATAGTTACCTTTAAAGGAACCATAAAAACTATAATTTTTTTTTTTTTTTTTTTTTTGCAAATTCGTAATAAAAAATCATTTTGATTACATTTTTACATATTTGTACATATTTTATCATTTTTAGAAAAATTATAAAAAAATAAAAGCCCATTAGTTTTTTTTTATATATATATAGTAACTTAGTCTTAATAAGTTAGCTTCCGAACTTAGTTAATTTTAGTTAATTTTTTTTATTTTTTTAGAATATTTCCAAACTAGTAACTAAATTAAGGTTTCCCACCTGAAAATCCTAATTTTATTTTTTACCAGTTTAATTGGTTGGTAACCCCAATTTTTCTAAATATTTTTTAAAACTTTTTTTAAAAGAAAAATATTTCCTTAATTTTATATCAAGTAATTTATTAAGCAGGCTGGGTTTAGTATAAGTTAAATTAAGAAAAACAAAATAGGGCTCAACATGGATTACTTAAGACTAAGAGGGGAAAAGACTCAATCATGGTTGTAACAGATCGCTTCAATGAAATGTCTCACTTTGTACCTTGCCAAAAATCTAATGATGCCAATCATGTGTTTAATCTTTTTTAGTAGGAAATTATACAGTAGCATGGCACCCCTTATACATTATGTTTGATAGAGGTACGAAGTTCCTTAGTTTCTTTTAGAGGACCTTGTGAAAGAGGCTAGGCACTAAGCTTTTGTTTAGTACAACATGTGATCCCTAAATGAATGGACAAACCGAAGTTGTTAATGGCACCATGAGCACCTTACTTAAGGCTATAATTGGAAAGAATCTTGTGGATTAAGACTTGTGTTTACCTATTATGGAGTTCGATTACAATAGGCCAACGCATAGTTCCACTGGTAAGTTAGCTTTTGATGTTGTGTACTGGTATAATCCAAATATACCTTTGGATTTACAACCCATACCAGTTGCAAAAGGTGAAAGTTTAAGTAATGTTGACAAGGCTCACCAAGTTTAGAAGATTCATCAAGAAGCCACCTTTTAACTAACCAAGACTATAGAGAGGCAAAGACAACAAGGTAACAAGGGGAGGAAACCAATAACGTTTTAACTAGGATACTTAGTTTAGATTCACTTGAAGAAGGATAGGTTTCCAAGAATCAAATCTCATAAACTATCAGCAAGAGTGAATGGCCTCTTCAAAGTGCTAAATCAGATAAATGATAATGTGTATCAAATTAAGCTTCCAAGATATTTTGAATTTCTAGGCACTTTCCACATTTCAAATCACACTCCTTATTTTCTAGAAGACGTCAACTTCAAGGAAGATTCGCTTAATTTAAAGGAAATCAACACAAGCCCCAAGTTGATGATGGGGTTTTAATTCAAACTTATTGGCTTGAATAGCTAGCTATGCTATAGCTAGTGCAGATCCCTCCATGGTGGGTATAGCATTTTCCTTAATGCTCTTTGACTACCATTACCCATTCTCATTGTCATTTTGTCCAATAAATCCATTTTAATATCGATTCCCACTTAATTCCTTAGCATCAACACCAACTCAAACACAAATTCCAACAGTACACCCATTTTCTTCATTCTAATTGTAAACATCCCATTTTTACCCTCCTTAGGTTTATTTCTAATTTAGAATCCCCTAATCTCTGGAAAATAGCAAAAAATATAAAATAAAAAAATAGCAAAAAATAGAAAAATAAAAAACTAAAATAATAAGAAAAACAAAAAAAATCCAAAAGAATAAAAAGAATTGAAAAATCATAAAAACTGTTGTGTGGTGGTTCATTTAGGTCAATACAAGGTAAAAATATTTTTTTGAGGTTAACAATAAGTTTTAAAGTCAAAATATAGTTATGCTACGTGGCACTTCAATATGCATACCATGTGGCACACATAAAAGATACCATGAATTGTCAATGTAGCATCTACATGGCTACCATGCACAGACTACATGGACCAAACACATGGTGACACATAACACTTATGGGGTTGACCAAGTTAACTAACCCCATCCTTCTTTTCTCTCCACTAATTCTCTTGCATTCATAATATTTGGAAATTGCCTTTTTAAATGGCAAATAATACATGGCATTTTTTTACCTTATTTCACCTACTTTTTGGTCATTAAAAAACTAAAAAAAAAAAAAAAAAAAAGGAAATGAAAGCTAGGGAATTCTCCTATTCGATAAGGTCCAGATTTTTAATTATTATAAAGAGAAATAGGAGAAATAAAAATAACAAATCCAGATATCCATTAAATACCCATATCTTTCACCATTGAAAAACTAAGCAAATTTAGGGATTTTTATTGTAATAATCCACTATAACCTAATATCAAACGAGAAACCACATCCTTCAGGAGCTATAAAAGTTTAATTTTCCATTTTTTCTATAAATTCATGACTAATTTAGGCTAAAATTGGAAGAATACCAAAAATAAAATCGGGCTCCATTAATACATAAAAGATTCAATCTTTCTTCAAATTGGAAGTTCCTAAGCTACAATTTCGACCAAGAGGTTCTTAACATTCATTCATTCAACTCGTAAGTATTAAAAATCACCACATTACATGAAACTACAACTTTCTCTCTTTAGGTGTTCATAATGCTAAAACCATTCTCTCTATTCTATTTATCTCGTTATAGAGCAAATTGATCCAAGATAAAATAGTGAAATATTCTACGTTTATCCTAAAATAATGCCCAATAGGTAGTTTGTTTCAATTTTATTTTGGATTTAACTAATTTGAATTTAAACTTTTGAATGTGATTTTAGGATTTCTTCATATCAAACTCGAAGTTTCTAGAGAAATTGGGAAGCATGTTGCTAGGTTTTCCAAAAATTAAGGTGGGGACTTGAAGATTTGGGTCAATTCAAAGCCATTGGCCTCACCTCAAAAATCGGTCGGAATCTACCTAAACTAGTTACTAGTTCATTACCCTATAGGTAAGTTCTTCAATTCCTTATTTAAATGAATCGTCTTATTTGGAAAAAAAAAAATAGGAAAATAAAAGGAAAAAAAAAAGTGTTTTGATCTTTTTTTTTTATGATATCACTTGGATAATGTGTTTTTTAGTATATTTAATGTTGATATGTTAATTAACTTCCATTTACTTTATATTTTGTTTGTTGATATTTAATTAACATGTTTAGGCTTTAAACAAATAATTAAATGTTTCCACGTTTAGGTTTCAAATAATTGAGTGTTTTGCATGTTTAGGCTTTAATGAATAATTATTATGCTTGTTTTAATAGATAATTGGCATGATTAGGTTTTAGTTAATAATTAACTTTAATGAATAAATTGGAACCTTATGTTCTATTGATCAAATTAGCATTTTTGCCATGATAATTTGCTTCTAGATAGACTCATTGGTAGATTTATAAATTATTGGCTTAGTAGTTTTAGAAAATAAATTTTTTTTATTGGTTTTCTTGATGAGCAATGGTTATCAGCTTGTTAAGTTTAGCATGTTTAAGTTCTAATAAATTGGCATGTTATAATCTATGTGTCTCGTGCCTTATTCACCATAAATGCATGATTATGATTTATTTATATGCTTATGAATAAAGGGATTTACGAATAAAACAGGTTTTTTCTCTCAAAATTAGTTTTCTTACACATAAAATGTTTTTCCAAAGAAAAATAAATCAATAAATTAGCCTTTTCCAAAAGCTAAGGATCTTCCTAGGATTTTTTAGAAGTAAACCAAAAGAAACTTATTTTTGCCAAAATTAATAAAATTTAATAAACTTAAAGTAAAAAGAGCTCTTCAAAAATAAAATAAACCAACAAAATAAAATTTTCATTAATTAAGAACTATGTAGGTTTGATCTTGCTTTGCTGACATATAGGCACTCCAAGCAACCTAAAATAATAAATTTTTTGTTTTTCTCCTTTTTCTTTTTTCTTTTTAAATATAAAGCCGAATTTATTTAAAAATCTATTTAAGGCTGATCAAGTAATTTCATGGATTTCTTTTGTGGAAACTATTATGTTTTAATGAGTTAACCTCTAAACTCAATATTTCCTGGTTTATATTTTTCTAAAAAAATTTTAGAAAAAACCATGGGCTAGTAGTTGGAATTAGGTTTATCCACCCATGAGCCGTAGTTCCACTTTTTTCCCGATTTCGATCAAATGGCGACTTCTTTATCAAAAAGTTAAAAAAAAAAAAAAGAAACATTTTCTTAGTCCAATCGAGAGATTTATATAAAGCAAACTAGGCTTAATGTAAATCAGGCTAAGATAAGAGAGAAAATAAATTTTCAACTCAACATTAGTCATCCATTGCAATAACTCTTCTTCGTTCCCTTGATCTCCTATGAAAAGTTTGATCATTTTAAGGATCAAACAAATTCTCAAAGTCAACTACTCTACTTCTTCTTTGAATAAAACATCACGAATCCTATTCTAAGGGGTACTTAAGTGAGCTTAATATAATAGGCTTTAGGATGCCCAAGATGCAAATCACTTGTGGCAAGAGGTTTTTAGAATTTCAACATACAACTCAAATTTTCACACTTTAAGAGCTTCTTCACAAACCTCAAAAACAAGAAATAAAAGTGCACAATAAAAAGCTTCACAAGGTGAAATGGAGATGCAAAGTTATACAACTAAAGTGATGAAAATATGTAACTACTACACCTAATCTAAATTACTCTATGCCTAGTCTCTAAAAGAGCTAAGAATCTAATATTGATAGCTTTCATCTTCTTCGCTTTCTCAGCAACAGCACTGAAAAAACTTAATATCACGTCGTTGTTCCTCTTGTTGTACACAAATTCGTCCCCTTTTAAAATTGTGGAAACTGTATAGTCAAACTCGATGTAGCTTGTAAGTTTTTTAAAAATCTAGTGGAATCCTCAACAAAATGGTAAGCTTACAAATTGTTTTTAAGTATCAGGTAAGGAACCAAGTTCGTGTTTATCACGAGGAAGAAAAGAAATTTTTGGAAAGCTACTAATTACTAAAATATGTTGATTCTACACTAATGTAGGCAATTGAAATAAAATTTTTCAGTTAAACAAAGCATGCAATTGATTAAATTAAACGAAAGATAACAATAAGATAAACATGGATTCTAGCACAAGTCTTGGTTTACAGTAATAGATTTCTTTTGATAGAAAATAGAGAATGCGTGTTAACAACTATCTAAAATGAACATAACTATATCACTAGAGTATTTATAGTAGTCTGAACATGCACTTTACTTATGCTCATAGAATTCATTGAATTTTCATCCTTGAATGCTAATGTAGCATAAGCATTGGTTTATCAATTTCTTATCCACACCATTAGCTCATTACCTAAGGTTTATTACTACTTAAGTAACTATATCAGAATTGATTTCCTAATCTAATCAATTCAAGCTCAAGGTGAGTAATAGGATTTTAGCCCTAATTCACACATTACAATTTGTTATTATTAGGGATCCTAGATTCTACTAAAATCACCATCAATTTCATTATAATTACATGGAGCCTAAACTTAATGAGGGAACCAGTTGTTGTTTGATTTCTCAATGAAAGGAACAAATAAAAGATGAATGAAAAAGTGGAAAAGATGGAAGCTTAAGTCCACCACTATAAACGATGTCATTCGCCTACATTAATGGTTTTGAAAATTTAATTTTGAGAAACGAACCAACAAGTGTACCAATTGTAAGCGTAGTATAATGGTCAAGACAAGGTTAGTCCCAAGGGAGCTAATGTGCTAATTACTAGATTAATTGAGTTCTTCCTGAAATTAAGTGGTCGAGATTTAATTTGAAAGAAAGTAAAAAACTAGTAAAATAATCAAACACAAAACCAAATGACCTAGCAACACATAACGGGTCCTAAGGTCAAGGAGATATAAAAACTAACTTAGGTTAGCAAATATATCTTCATTTGAATTGATACGATGATTTGAATCAATAATTGAAATTGACTATACGGGATTAACCAAAATCACAAAAACTCACCTACCTCTCGCACTAGCAAAATTCTAATTATAATATAAATCATCCCACTAAGATAATTTATCTACAACTATCAAATAATTAGTAACCTGCAAAATTATTATTCTAATTGGAAATATGGACTAAACACGTCCCCATGTCCCAAACCATATTTCTAATTGTATTAAATGTATGAGTTCATGAATTTCATCAAAACCCACATATCTCTATGATATGTGTCGAGCCTAGTTTTTTACTCTGGTATTCTCTAAACTAATCAATACTAAACCTTTACCTATTTAGTGTTGACTCTCGACTAGGGTTTAAAGAAAATCGATTCTTTTTATATTTTGAAATTACTTTAAAGTTTTCGCTTTACCGGAGTCAGAAAAAAGAATTAAATTATAACCTATTGAGTGATTGGTTATAACTTAACTACCGACCTATCGATTAAATCATTTTATAAAACAGTTTTTTGAAAACCAAAGATCTAAATCTAAGGGCTAATTTATTAAACCTTAAACAGGTATCACTTTTGAACTTTCCAAATTTAACTTCGCTTTTCAAATATATCCTTTTTAATTTCTAAACGACTAATCATATAACACGTAATTAAATTAGTTAACTTACACAAATTTTTACAAAGATGAAAAAAAATAAAATAAAAACTTTTCGTATTTTAAGTCGTCCTATACTTATATACGAGTACCTACGTACTTACTATTCATGATCAAACTTCTATAGTTCATTTATCAAAAACATTAGTGAGTTAGATTGATTTTAGTTTTTGAAAAAAGGTTGAGTTTACATTTTTATCTATTTTAATTTATTTAAGTAAAATTTTTTAAGGGTTCTAAATTGGTTTGATTTTTTGAAATTCTAAAATATCCTAATTTAGAAAGGATCCGTTTATTTTTATTTATTTTTTGAAAAGTCTATTTCCTAAGTAACAAAATAACTTTATTCTTATTTTACTTTTTATTACTCCTTTACTTTTTATTTATATTTATTTTTATTTTTATTAGAACGTAAAAGTATACCAAATACTTCCTCTTCTTTTCTTTCTTTTTTGTTCTTTTCTTCTTTTTTCCTTTTTTCTCTTTTCCTTTTTTCCTTATTTATTTTTTATTACAATAAGTTACAAGAATAAAAAAAAAACAAAATAAATAAATAAATAAATTGAAACACAACAAAACCAAAATAGAGGGCTACGGACTGGATCAATAAATTCGGGCATACGGATCAGGAGCAGCAAATACAGGTTGGACTGTCGAGTCTCGGATCCAGGTTCGATTCGAACTGGGTCAAATCCGGGTCGGATGGCGGGTTTGGGTTGGCTCCTGAGCAGATGATGGCAGTGATTGGAATGGCACTTTGAAGGCTATTTCGGTAGCCAAAACAAGCAGGAAAAGCCATTTATGTGGCTATTGGATTGAAGATAGTGGGTTTGCCCAAGCGCAATTACCTAGTAGTGGCGGTTTGGTGGTGGTCGGCGCTTGGGCGGTAAGAGAGAGAGAAGATGAGGATGGTCGAGAGAGTTGTATATGTGCGTTTGTGTGTGGCTGTTCGTGGTGGTGACTGTGGCTTAGTCGTAGATGGTGCAGTGAGTCAAGGATGAACGAAGGATGGTGGTGATGGCTAGTTGTGCGAGATTGGGTGCAGGTGGCCTGGTTATGCTGGAGTTGGGAATTATATGGGATTGGGATTGAGCGCGGTAGACAAAGCTTGGTGTTTGGATTGCTGTTGTGGCTTGGTCTACGTACAAGAGGATGAAGGTCTATGTTGGCTAGGCTTGTGCTGTTCGAGGGAGAGAAGGAGATCAGAAGTTTTGGGTTGCTGTTACTGTGCAAGAAAGAGAGACAGTAGTGCGGTGAAGCAGCTACAGCAACGGTGGAGTGGAGTAGGCTGTTGTGTGTTCGCTTGTCTATGTTGTGTGTGTGAGAGAGAGAGAGAGAGAGAAGTGTTTGATGTGTAGTGGTCGAATGTGGTTGGTTGGGAGTAACGTGTGTGGGTGGCCTTTATGTTTTCGAGTTGTGGTTGAGAAGGTGAAGGTGAAGGAGAAGGGGAGAAGATCGAGAGTGAGAGAGAGAGAGAGATATCAACAATGGAGAGAGAGAGAATGAAAGAGAAAGGGGGGTTTGGTTTTGAGAGGAGAGAGAATGAGGGTCTATCCTATGTGGATTTCAAAAATGAAAAATCTCCCTGCTTTGTGTGTATATGGCAATGAAAAATCCCTCTTCTTTTCCTTTGTTCGAAAATCTTATCCCCCTCTTGTATGTGTGTTCATGAAAAATGATTTTACCCCCCTTCTAAAAGAAATCAAGACCTCATTACCATTTTTTTTTTCCAAATTTTGACTCTAAATTTAACCCCATTAATGACTGAATCTGGTCCCATTTTTATGTTGGATTCAAAGTATCTTATGCAGGCTTTGAAATCTCATTATTAATTTGGCTAAATTGTATAAAAAAAAGGCTTAGATCAATCCTAAAACTAAGCTGATCAGAAAGAATAACTACAAAAAAAAAAAAAAAGAATAAAAGGCATTTCCTATCTTTGGTAAGATTCAAACTCATAATCTTTAAACCAAACCTAATGCAAGTTCAAGTATTTTACCATTAGACCGTTGGTTTGTGCTTTGTTTATATATACAATTAGATTAAATCAGCTTAAGTTATATTTAAATCTAAACCTAGATTTAATAGTCTTTTATTTTAAATTTATTTAAATTAAAAATCCATTCTATTCAAACTACCTAAAAAAAGATTATTTTCTAAATCTCCTATTTTTTATATTTTATTTCTATTTTATGTGACTTTTCAAATTTTTTGTATACATTTCTAAATTTTACCATTTTTTGTATTTTTTCTAAATTTCTTATTTTTTATACTTTTTCCTATTTTCCTATTTTTTTATTTTCTTGAATTTCATATTTTTGGGTTTTCTTATTTTTCTATTTTTTTTGTATTTTTCCTAAATCTCGTATTTTTGAGGTTTTCTTTAATTTTTTATTTTTTTGTATTTTTCTTAATTTATGACCCTTTATCTTATTTTAAAAATTAAAAAAAAAAAGAGAGCAAAAACGAAATGTCTACCATATGTTTTTTCAAAAATTCAAGATATATTTATCATGAATTATTTGAATCCCTCCCAAGTATCTCTAACTCTATCTATCTAAGAACTATGGGCCAAACACTAAATAAATAGACAATAAATATAATAGTTAAATTCCCGAATATCCAATATTAATATCGAAACAACTCACAAAATAATATCAATTCATTATTGCAAAACCCATAATATAATAAGCACAATCTCAATACAATACTCAAATTAATCAAGATTCAGCATAAAAAAAATAATAAGGAAATAAAAAATACCTTAAATAAACTCTATAGGTATCTTCAATTCCACATTTCCATATGTAATCAACATATCTCAATTAATCTAGATCCCAAATTTACCTCTACTATGCTAGAACATACTTGAAATAAAGATAAAGATTCTATTCTTAAACTATTTTCTCCCAAAGCTGCTATGTACCCTCATGACTCTCCTCTATTCTCTTCCCTAAACTCTATGCATCTCTCCTTTTGGCTCCTTGTTCGTAAAATAGAATTGCTAAGGAAATGGACCCAAGCCCACACGTCAGCACTTTACTGTAATTGACAATTGCAAGTCCCTGTCACCTGGCCAAATTGGGGAAGGGAATAAATAATGAGGTTTCCATTTTCTCCTAAATCTTGATTCATAAATGTCTCCAACCAAAGTGTCATAAGCTTCCATGACAATAGATGGGCTACTACTTAATGAGGCCCCACTTCTGAAAATGGCACATGCATATAAGGACCATAAAGCCCCCACATCATTGAATCAGTAGATAAAAGATTCTGCACTTTAATATCCTTTTGATCCCCCACGTGTGTGAGCATCAATGAACTCGAAGTTTACTCGAGTAAGTTCAGTGGAAATTTGCTATTATTGGTTGGTTCTTGGTTGTTGTGATCTGTTTAAGCCGCGTGGAGTTGGTAGATGTGCAGATTTATGGGGAATTCGGGGCGCTTCCACAGTTTGGATTGCCATTTGCTTCTACTATTCGGATTCTTTCACCATCGGTTGTTCTTGCTTCAATTTGGCAAGCAAGTGAGCAACTAAGGAACTCCACTGTTGTCATGTGTGAGTTCTTGTGCGGCTGCTGTTTATTTTATGCAGTTTTGAGTTGTTTTGATCAGCTCTAAGTGTGGTGAGCTACTCGAGAAGAGAGGACAGCAGCTCATGTTCGCTTTTGTCGCTCGACGCATGAGCTGCTCGGTTCACTGCGAAAATTGTAGTTATTATGTGCTGCTTTGTTTCGGCTTCCAAGTGCTTGAGTTGATTGGCCTAGTGCAATTTTTTTGTTAGTCAAAAAGCAGTTGTGTTGCTGTCATGTGAGCTCTTGGCTTAGCTAGCGTTAGTTGGTTAGTGATGACAGTCAATTAGCACATATATTTTAAATAAGTTTTGCATAGTCTAATTCATTATTTGTGTTAATTATTAGTGATTTAGAGCTTAATTGGTTATTATTTCATTTAGGTGTTTTTGAAGCTTTCAACAAGCTTTCGAGTAATTTTAGATCTTTAACAAGGAAGTGCATTGATTGAGTTACTCAATGGAGTGAAGTCCAAATAGGATATAGTGTCCAAAGAAGAACACATACATGACAAGGGCTGTATATCCTAACCGTATAACTTTTATCAAGGAATTTCATTAAAAGAAAATACAAATTGTACGTAAAGGAGAAGAATATACTTAAGATCATGGCCATGATATAAAGGCATGTATATGCCATAATTTGTGAATTTTCTAATTTTTGAATGCTTATTTTGTAACCTTAAGTTCAAGTCCTATGTATAGAGTTTTAGTTCTAATGTTCAAATAGAGCCCCCTAGAGGAATATTTGTAGATTAAAGTATAGGGGTTTTTCTCATGTCTTTTAATCTCTTTATTTTATTTTTATGTTGTAATTTCATCTTCTTAGTGAACCTTTTATTGAACCTTAGTTCAATGTGACAATTATTTTATTTTTGATCTATAATATTATGTTTTGTGATCTAATTGTATTTCTTTGTATTGCCTTTAATTCAATATAGCTGACTATTAAATTATTGTATGAATCGACTATAGAATTCACGAGATAAATAGGCTAAGTAATTAAATATTCAATTTCTCTAGATTAAGGCAACCTAATAGAGAGATTCAAGATCTTAATGCAATCTTAAGATATTTTTGTTATAGAAATGATTCAGATAAAGTATCTTTAAGATAAGGAATTAATTGAAAAATGTGAATCCTATTAATTCACATTAGGATCTCTACGGTCCAAAAGTGCAATCAAGATTGAAAATCATATAGAATTGAGTAGTAAATAACAGATTTGCTAAGGATTATGCTCTTGTAATTGAATTAATCTTGTTTATTTAATCTTGCTATTTATTTTCTTGTTCATCTATTTTGTTTATTGTTTCTCTATCTTATTATCTTTGTTTTGTTTACCAGTATTTAATCGAATTGATAAGTTAGACAACTACTAACTTTAGGGATAATTACTAACGGTCTAGGGTTTTCTCAAATTTTATGGTTCTTTGTGGAATCGATGACTCGAACTCAAATTTATGTTTATATTATAACTTGATTAGGTGTACTTACCTAAAGATATTATTTGTCCCATACTGCTAGAGCCGGCAACCAGTTGGCAAGATTACTCGGTAATGTTCGGCATGTGTAAGAATTTGCAACTCAAGGATTTACTGTTGTGGCTGATCTCTTTGGCCCTATAGAGCTTAAATTCTATCGTTTAAGTTAGTTGGTGTCACGCTTGATACAAGTTGGAGTGGTAGCTCAGTCTTGCGCTTGGAGCTGCTGCTTGTTGAACTAGGCTACTGCTGTAGGTCATCCGATTGGAGAACAACATCTGGGTGCTCGGATTTGCTGTAATGCTAATTTCAAATGGAATGAAGATGGCTGGTCTTTGTTGCTTGCATGTTCATCTACTTGAGGTCTGTTCATGTCATAAATGGTCATGCGCTGCTTAGTCAGTTTCATTCAAGAAGCTGCTGTTGAAAATTGCGGCTTACGGGTGCTTTGAAGTTCTAATGAGCCTCCTTTTTATATCAAAAGTAATGGACCAATACGCTCTTCTCGTGAAGCTTGAATGGTAGATTGAATTCCATATCAGTCATTTGTGCTCTCCACTTCTGCTTGCTTCATGGACCAACTCACTGTTATTGTCCAAATGAAGATTTAGTCTTTAAAAATGTCCAGCCTTGTATCATAATCAGAATTCACTTAGATCCCCTAAATATATGCTTAAGCTCCTTCAAACTTTGCTATCTTCAAGTCTCCTAGCCCCAAATAATGTTTCACTGTGTCCATAGTCTCCAATCTAGCTAAGTCCGGTTTGTTGATTTATGTCCTAAGGAATTGCTTTACTTGATCATAGCACTCCAAGTCCACCTACTCTTGGTTGCCTCGGCTTTGATTTTCAATGCTGGCTATCAATAATTTGGATTGTTGTAATTTCTTTTATCTTCTAACTTGCTCCCCTTGTGTATCCCTAAGTAAGCTTCTTCAAAAATTCCGCAAATCTGCAATGGCACAACGTACACGTAATCTGCAGACTCAATGGTGCATCTCTTGATCAATTCCATTTAAGAGTTGTCCTCGTATTTTAGTTGAAGAATACTTTCTCGGTATGACAAAATATGACCACATGTGTTGCAATCCCCTATACATAAGACATCCAAAAATGATTTAGATACTAAGCAATCTTCAGATGACTTACAAGTTACAGAACTATCTACAATTGAAACCTTCATGTCTGATCCATAAATAATATTTATTGATATAGTATGCCAAAAAATATAATTCTCCATTATTCCACTCTAACTATAAAACAAGCCACCAAATCACAAGGAAGGAGATTCTTGCTCTAATTCACTGATTAAGAAACTAAGAAATTTGGTTCATTACACAAATTCAAAGTAAAATGACATATAATTGAAATAATCAATCGTGGATACACATGAGCAACCGATCCTTTGACATGCATTTAATTGATTTCAAGCAAAATCCATTATAAAAGTGCATATGAATGCATGAATATGTGGATCATAAGTGGGAATAAATGTGCAACAAGAACCACTACTTAGTTAGGAATTAACCTTACATTCATGTAAATCCTAATTACCATCAAAATAAGTAAATTTTACATATTTAAATATTACAATACAATATTATCAATGGCCAACACATTTCATCAAGTATGTAATCCCATAAATACATTAAGCACAAGAAGCAATGTTCATGGAGGGTCTTCATAAAAACATACATACACATGAACATTACTATAAAACATTATAGAAATCATAAAGAGAGTGTAGAAACCATTACAAATCAAAGCTCCAAACACTTGGCCATAGAGTTCCTCAAAAGTCACTCCATCTCCATAACTCCATAACTCCACGATGGAAATCTGTACCCAAACCTTCATGTGCTAAAATCCGTAAGAAATCTAAGTTACAATCATCGTTATGGTTGGAAAATACATCAAAAGTGGTAAAACTATGCTAATCCTACAATTATGGATTAAGAATTATTGAGAGAACTCAAGAAAGTAAAGCTTAAACCCTAAAGTATGAACAATCATTGTATCTAGAGATGAAGATGCTAGTGTCTGAACACTAGAAATTGTGGCATTCAAACACTAAACATGTGTTAGGCATCATTCATTCATTTAATAAAACGATGTGCTTTGAGGCTTCTATGGCTTAAACCCCAATCCTAGCGGGCATTTGAATACCATGTTGGATAGCATCTGTTCGCAACAACATGTGTTCTTTTCTGGGCATTTTTTTAGTCCTTTAGTATCCTGATGAAGGGATTAATTATAGAAATTACTAATTATCTATATAATTATACTAGATGTGTAAGTTTGAAGCACTTGATCTCCTATCCCAACATTCATGATAAAAAACTACTTATTTTAGTGCTTAAAATGGTTTAAGAACATAACTTGATATATCTTATTGATTGGTGAAGTAAATTTGACTACTAATGGTGATATAAGATTGTCTTTCAACCCTTCTTCATATTAGGCTTTATACTTATTTAAGGACAGACAAGATTTCAAGTTGTGAATAGATGATAAGTGTGAAATTAACCACACCTATCATAGGTGATTTTCTCATAATTGCATGTAGTTTTATTGGAAATTGAGCTAAATTTATGTGAATTATCTAAGAAATTGCTTGTAATAAAATTTTACAATTATTCAACTAAGTTTTTTGCAATGTAGATGTATTTTAAATGATTTTGAGGCATACTTAGTTGAATTTACTCAATTTACAAATCTATGAGGTTAGTGTAACATGTTAACCCACGTTTGGAGAATACTTACAAATAAAAGGAACAAGAGTCAAGGGCATAGCATGTAGACTTCATAAGAGCCAACATTTCAACACCTAAGGACCCAAAAATGACCAGAATGTGATTAAAGGATGCAGATCAGATGCTACTCCCTTTTAGCCTCCAAACACCTAATAGGATTAGGGCTTTACCCTATATACATAGAATATAGCGTTTCACTATTGGAGAGCAAACAGATGTCTGAAACATGCCTAACGCCAAGATAGCACCACTTCTAGTGTCCAAATGCCATGTTACAAACTATAAAAGCTATGTTTTCTCTTCTTTAAGTAATCAATGGTAATTTTTAGGGTTTTAGCTTCATTAAGGATGAGTTCTCTTTATTTTACTTAGTCCATTGATGTAATTTTAGTATAGTTTTATTGCTTTTTATATATTCTCTAACTACAATTATATTGTAGCTTAAATCTCTTATACTTTTTGCCATATTTGGAGATTTGGGTAAAGATATCCATTGTGGAGTTATAGGGAATGTATGGGTTTTTGTAGAACTTCATAGACATATATGTATGTCTCTACTTGAATATCCTCATGAATATTGTCTTTTTTAGCGTTATGTGACTATGGATTTACATGTTTACTTGATGAAATGTGTTAGCTATTGATAGTATTGTATTGTAGTAATGTGAATATGTAATTTTACTTCATTTGCTAATAACTAGAACTTGCATGAATGTAGGTTTAATGCCTAGCTAAGTCGTGGTTCCCTCACTTTTAATTTAGGCTCCATATAATTCTAATAAAATTGATGGTGATTCTAATGGAGTCTAGGATTCCGAACAATAGTAAATTGTAATGTGTGAATTAGGGCTAAAATCCTAGTACTTACTCTAAGCTTAAATTGATTAGATTGAGAAATCAAATCTGTAGTCACTTAAATAGTGACAAAGTTTAGGTAACTAGTTGATAGTGTAGACAAGAAATTGATAAATTAATCCTTACGCTACATTAGGATTTATGGATGAAAATTGTATGAATTTTGTGAAAGTGCATGTTTAGATTACTAAAAATACTCTAATAGCATAGCCATGTTAATTTGTAACAATTATTGACATACATTTCCTATTTTCTAATTGAAAGAAATCCATTACCCAAAACCAAGACTTATGGTAGATTTCATGTTTATCTTATTGTTGTCTTTCCTTTAGTTTAGTTAATTTCATGCTTTGCTTAACTGAACAATTTGATTTCGATTCCTTGGATTAGAGTAAAGTTAACATAATCTAGTAATTTCCAACAACTTCTTTTCTTCCTCATGATAAATATGATTTTGGTTTCTCACCATATATTAAAAAACGATTGGTATGCTTACCATTTTATAACGAATTCTACTTGATTTTTAAAAGTCTTGCAAGCTACATCGAGTTTGAGTATATAGTTTCCACGATTTTAGAAAGAGGTGAATTTTACGAATTTGTGCATAACAAGTGGGACAGTGATACGATATCAGCTAACTTATCAAAACTAAACGATTTGGATAAAAAAAATCCCAAATAAGTAAAAAGGCCTTCAATTTTTCTTATTTCTTAAAAAATGGCTTTTCGAAAAGAAAAGGGCCTTTGCCTTCAGGGAAAGCATCAATGTTTTTATTTTTTAATTTTCTTAGTGACACCTAAATTGTTTACATATCTACTAGTCAAGATTAATCCTTATAATTCTGTTCTTTTAGAACTTTAGTGTATTAGTTATTTTTATTTCAAAAGGAACAACTCTAAAGATAAAGTTACATTTTATCACATATTAGACATGCTAAGTAAATAAAATTACTAAGATTATATACAAGAATATTAACAAACATATGATTACAATTATTCACAAGCATGATGTTTCAAATTAACAAGCATATTACATATTATATATGACGGACAAGTGTATGAATTACAAAATTACAAGCCTATAACATAAAAAATTACAAGTATATTACCTAAGGCTAATTAAATGTTATTTAAAGTATTTGAAACAAGCACATTACAAATTTCACATTAGAAGCATATAGAAAATTCAAAAATTTAAGTTATATAACATCACTAAATTTACCAAACCATGGATTAAATGAATATTAATATTACTACTAGCGTAGATTTAATTTATTACATTGTTTCTTAGATTTTCAAGAGAGAGAATTAAAGAAACTATACTTGAGTATGTAAATTTTTACCTATTTAAATTATGATGCAATAAGAAGAATATATAGTTAAAAAACCCACACCTTTAATTGAGATATTTTACTTAAAAAGAAATTATTTGTAATAGATAGTGTCTCATGACCAGTATCAAGGTCTAGAAGCTTAACCCGAACTTAGACATGAATTTAGCAGTGTTTAAATGGATCTAACCTATTTGTGTCTTATGTCAAAATTTTCCATACACTAATCGGTTTAAATTGTTTCGCATCATGTTCGGGTTCATTGTGTTCTAATCCTGAATTGCCAACCCAAGTTATTTTAAATTAATAATCATACAAAATTACATACTGTAATATTTTATTATACAAACTAACAACATGTAGAACTACATATTACTATACCAAATTGTTTACAAACTATCAACATGTACATATTATAACATTGGCATGTAAAAATTAGGGTTCAATACTTGTATATCAACTTTAAGAAAAAAAAATTACATGATTACAAATTATATAAAAAAAAAATACCAAAATATCGTTATTATATCGCATCTTGAAGATAAGATATTAACATTTGTATATTATATTGTAAATATTAATATGATACCTATGTTCCATCTTGATATAGGTACAAATATACTAATATTGTAGCTTTAAGATATGACATAACAATGATATTTTGGTAAAATCTAATTTATATATGGGTAATATTTATTAATTTTAATAGTAAATATATAAATTTCTCTACAAAATTACATATTACTATAACATCATATAAGATTACAACATATCAAGATATTAGTAGACATATCAATACATTTTATTTTATTGCACAAACAATCAACATGTACATTACACATCATACAAACAAACATAAAAAATTGCATATCAAACAAACATATAAAATTACGTATTCAACTAACAAGCAAAACTAAAAAAATATAAAATTACATCAAATATATTTAATAAAACATAGAAATAGCTAATCTCTCTAGGAGAAGTTTTTCTTTCAAAATATTTTTAGCCAATGAAAGTAAAACAAAATAGAAAAAGAAAGGAAAGGGAAAGAAGTTCACTTTCACGCATAGTTCAGAGGTTAATCCCGATCTGGTTTAGCCAATCACATGGTGGGGCCCATACAGTCATACTCTTAAAGCCGTTATCTTCAAAAGGCCCAAACTAATTTATAGAAAACTTAGTCCTAAGACTAAAGCTGTATAAGCGAGGCAAATTATACAGGTCAGCCTGCATAACCTGCAAAGAAATGTGAGTCAGCCCACATTTCTTGCGAGCTAAAAAATTTTGACCCACTTAGAATGCGGGTTTTTCTAACTCGCCCCGCTTAACCTGCGAGTCAAAGCGAGCTAACTCATTACAGGGTAAGTTGACCCCCTAACCTGCACTAAAAAAAAAAGAAAAGAAAACTTATAATTCTTTATTCATGCATTTTATTTAAGTACATTTTGGGTTTTAGGATTGAGTTTTTCATAAATGTAATTAATATTTATTTCATTTCAAAACATATTTAATCATCAAAATGGAAGCACTATTATAAGTTATGCTCATATCCAATTAACTATAGTATATAGTTTAATATATCATATAATAAAAATGTATTTATTATTAACTATTTATAATAAAAAATAATTAATATAGCATATAGTTACCTTATATACTAACTTACATGGAACATTCAAAATAATCACACAATAAATTTGATCATCATGTTAATATCGTAATGTATATGATCATTATTATTATGTAAAGCTAATTATAAATATGGTTTGATATATTATTAAATAAGTCCAAGAAACAATTTACTTCTTTTGTTTTTTTTTTTTATGTTTGATTTTTATGAAGTATATAAACGCCGATGCAAATATATATATATATATATTATGAATATATTTAAAAATGAAATGAAATTTAAATATTATAGTAAATAAAAGCTAAATATAAACATTGAAGCCAATGTGATTTATAATTTGTAAATATTTTACATAATGTATTCATAAGAAATAAGAATAATATAATTCATGAGTTAACCCATATAATCCGCCAACTCGCCATGGGGTGAGTTTAGTTGGAAATTTCGACCCACGTTTGCAAGCAAGTCAAAGCAGACCAACCTACTTAACTTGCAGGCCAATGCAGAGTGAGGCAAGTTGGCCTAATTGGCCCACTTGCACAACTCTACCTAAGACGCTTAATTTCAAAGAATAACACCATTTGTTGAAGAATAAACCCTAAGAATGCCCCTTTTGATTCCAATTCATATTAACTCGTCCCCAAGCTTTGTTGAATAGAATTGATGATTAGGTTTTGATCTTTAGAGAATGAGGAATCTCTTAGTAGGTTTTAGTTCTCTCTAATTTGCTTTAGAGTGAGAGAAATCAAAGTAAGAAAGAGCGAACAGAGCGATGTTCGTAGGTTCCTATTTTAGAGAGAGAAAGTGAACTCTTTTTACTTTAAGAGCTTATTAGTGCTGAAGACATGTTGGAATGAGTAAAATGGACCAGACTGCTAAAAGAATTGCACTTTTCTCTTCAATCTATTATGAAGTCTAATAGACATATGTATATTCTCAAAAACTATCTAATTTGACAGAATTACAAACTTCATTCCCACCCGTGTTTGGTTGTCCATTCAAAATTTCAAATAGCCATAAAATGAGCAATTTAAATTTGACCAAAACACCATTTGAGACAATGATCTCCTTAAATTGTCTACTTTCAAAATATTTCAAAATGAACTAGTTGACAACATAAAAAAAAATTATTTAAATAAATGACCATTTTTATTTAAATTCCTAATTCAATCAAATCACATATACTTATTTTGACTTTGGAAGCCATTTTAGACCTTAAAAACTATTTTCACCCAAAAATGAGCTAAATGGACCACTATGTGACTATTTTTATGATTTTTTTTTTTCAATCTTTTGATTTGTTGCATCTTTTGTATATTTTTTTGGTTTTTCACCTTCTTTTTTCAATTCTTCATATTTTTAAACTTTTTTTCCATTTTTTTTTTTTTACTTTTTGTCTTTTCTAATTTTTTGGATTTTTCTTCTTTTTCTATTTTCCTATCTCTGCTTCATTTTTCAAATTTTTTTTATTTTTATTCTTTCTTAGCCTTTTTCATAAAACTAAGCTTCTAAACTAGAAATGAAATTAAGATAGGCAAAAATGAAATTAAAACAAGCAAAAATGGGGTGTCCACATTATATAAAATGTTTCTCTATAGCAACTCGTATAATTTTGGCTAGTTTTTTGTCTTTAAAAAACCATTAAGCTAGAAATTTTGAAAATTTATTTATTTTTCAACAAATCGCTATAGTTTATAATCTTAAAGTAATTATGGTATATTTTGATGGAGTATAGTGGAATTGAGTAAGATTTCATAAATAAAAGTATATGTTTTTGTAAATAAATAAGTTTTCGAGGTTGAAACCACTAAGTTTTTAGCTATGAGTACATATTGATTTTATCATATTGGAATATTAGATTATTTTTTATAAAATTTTGGTTAATTAGAATTTGAAGTATACAAATGATTGGCCAGTTAGCATGTTGCGTTGGAATAGAATTTATTACAATAAATGGCTAAATCAATGTAGATGAGATTGTTTGCAATTAGGTAACCCAATTGGTGATTTAGTCATATTAATTTGAGCTAAGAATGAATGTTTAGAGTTGTATACTATGCTAAATGTGGATATCTAATAGAATTATAGGGTATATAATTTAGGTCAAGAGGTCAGTCAAGAGTTCCATCACATAATAATTCTAAATCTAAGCTAACTCATAAGGTGAGTAATAAGATTCTCCACATAGGAACTCTAAACTTACTCAAAGGGCTAGTCATGGAGTTCTTCACTTAATGATAGGAACCTGACCTTTAGACTAATCACATGAGCCAAGCTTTAAGGACTTTAGAATCTAATGTAAACAATCCTAAGTGGTCAACTAGCCAAGGATGAGCTGGCCTTCGACCTTCCAAGATTATGAGTAACATCATTTGCCACGTTATGATAACCTCTCTTATGGTCACTTAATTAAAGGAAGGCATCAATTGTCCAACGTTAAGCAACTCTAAAGACCATCTAATTAAGAACTCTAGCAACTCAAACTAAATTATTAAGGTATTCTCCGACCTATTTGTACTGCTGTTAGCTTAAATTCAAACTTGTTCACTTCTTTGCGTTCGTTTATTAGGTCAGCCAATACTTACCCCTGTCTTTGTACAAGTTTGTCTTTCCTAACAAGTCGCTAATCGGAGAAGCTCCCTTGAGAAGGATTAAGCACAGTATTGATTTATAGCCTAGAGTTACCCTACCATATCAATTTGCTTATCACATGAATTCAAAGAAAGCCAAAAAATGAAAGCATTAAGTAGACAAGCTAATGAGAAAGGATATGTAAAGAAGAGCATAAACTATTATACTGTACCGATGATATTATTCCCAAAGAAAAGACGACACTTAGAGGATATATATAGATAACCGAGCTATCAATCGTATTACTATCCAGTATTGGTATCTAATTCTATATTTAAATGATATGCTCGATGAGTTGAACGGAGCTTAGATTTTCTCAAAGATAGACCTAAAAATTGGCTACCATTAGATTTGAATGAGGCCTGCTAATGAGTGGAAAACTACTTTGAAGGTACACCAGAGATAATATGAGTGGTCAAGATACCATTTAGACTAACCAATACACTGAGCATGTATACGATAATCATGAACCATATTCTACTCAATCCATTGGGGAAGTATACAGTAATCTACATTAATGATATTCTAGTCTATGGTAAAGGCTTATCTAACCACATTAAGCTCTTGACAATGGTGCTTGATGTGTTGCGAGTTGTAAGACTCTTTAGAAACTTGAAAGAAGTGTACATTATGCCAACCTTAGGTAATGTTCTTTGGTTTTATAGTTAAAGAAGATGGAGTCCAAGTGAACAAGGAGAAGGTTAAGGCAATTGTTAGCTAGTCAACCCCATCGGGTGTAGTCGAGGTTAGAAGTTTCCATGGTCTTGCAAAATTCTATCAGTGATTTACTTACAATTTCATAAAAATAGCAACCCTATTGACCAAATTGACCAGGAAGAGCATGGAGTTTAGATAGAGTGATCAAACTCAAAAGAATTTTGAAGAAATCAAAGAGAAGCTTACTACTACTAATACGAACCAAAGCTAAGGACTGACATGGCCAGTTGCTAAGGTGGGTCTGAGTTTGTGGAAAGCTCGAAAAAGAAAGGTGGAAAAAATGCATGCGAACGATAATGAAAAGTAAATCAAGCTGACCTATGATCAAGTCCACAGGATATAACGCACCAATGAGACTATCGAGGACTCACAATTTAACTTGATTTGGCATACAAGCTAGTTCAATGAGGATACTTGCCATCTAATACTTGCCATCTAGCCTTACTTAAGGGTTAGGATAAGAGTAAAGTAAACAATGTAGAACAATGTAGTACAATGCAGTACAATGCAGTACAATGCTCACGAAGAGAAGTGTATATTCAATATCAAAAAAAGTAAGATGATGATATGAGATAATGCAGCTACATTATAATGGGGTATTTATACTTGAAATATTAAGGTATCCTACCTAAAATGGAAAAGAATAAAAAGAGTAATATCTAAAAGAAATAATGTACAAGGAATAATAAAGAGCATAATTAAAAATACAATAAAAATAAGTATCTTGTATAAAGGATTCTGTAATATTATTACTCAGACACATGGATCCCTGTAGATGGATAACTTTATGACAAAAAAGACAATTCTACAAGATCAAGGTGGTGATTGCCGAACCAAGGTGCCGAGCTGAGTAGATAATTCTTCCAAGGTAAATTCAACTTAGACGTATTCGATAAAACTTAGATTCAGGTTAGTTGGGTGAGTGATCAAATGGGCCGAGCTATTGTTTAAGTGTAGTTTGGATCGGTAGCTAGAGACAATTGATGATTACAAGAGGATTTGACTCAGCCAAGGCATCAAGTTGATAAACTGTAGCAACTCGAACTCAGTTGTGGCGTACAAGGAGAGAACTCGCCTAGCCATACTTTCCAATCCTTGGACTCAAGCTCGAGTTAAGGGTCTAATGGTTTGATTCCTATCACCTACTCTAGTACTTGCTTTGCCTGAATTTGAGAATGTGTTTGAAGGGGAGTATAATGCATCTAGCTTTAGAATAGGAGCTCTACTTATGCAAGAATAATGACCTATCACCTACTTTAGTGAGAAGGTCACCGATGCTACTCTAAACTACTCTATTTATGACAAGTTCTGATCCTTAGTCCACGCACTCATAGGGTAGCAAGACTATTTGTTACCTCCCGACATTCATGATTTATATCGATCATAAGACATTGAAACATTTGAGAAGCTAACAGAACAAAGAAAAAAGACAAAGAAATGTGAGGAGAAATGAGAAAAAGATATCGAAACATCAATTTGGAAGAAATTATGGAAGCAGGCATTCATTTTGGTCATGGAACTAAAAAATGGAATCCTAGAATAGTACCTTATATTTTTCCAAAGCGTAAAGGTATTCATATTACAAATCTTACTAAAACTACTCATTTTTTTACCATGAGCTTGTGATTTGACTTTTGAAGCAATAAGTATGGGCAAACCATTTTTAATTGTTGGTACAAAAAATAGAGCAACTAATTCAGTAGTACAACACACAATAAAGACTTGGTGTCACTATGTCAATAAAAGGTAGCCTATGTGAGATCCTAACAACCTCATGGCATGCTCAGTTATCTCTTAACCTAACTATGTTAAGCTCTTGAACCATTATTATAGCTTACCATATGTACTCCATGCCCTCTTATCCATATCTAGCTATTGACTATGGTACAGCAAGACAAGTTCTCAATTGAAGAGACCTTTTTATATATGATTATAAAAGGGAGTGGGAAACGTATCTTGAACTAGAACGGCCCAGTCACAACTTCAAGTTCAATTACTCTAATAGTTTGGCGGATGGAATTTTTAAATGCTTGGACCGTCATATCATTATGTTGGCAAGCTAAGTGAATAAGATTCTTAAAGATTTTTTTCATATATGATCAAATACAAGAAAGGGAGTACTAATATTGTAGCCGATACCCTATCTGGAAGACATGTACTAATGTAAGGTTGATATCTGAGCAACATGAGTAGGATGCCTATTTTTTCCCATTGTGGCAAAATGCAAATTCGAAGTGATTATGGACAGATTCTATATTGATGCAGGGTATTGGTTTAAAAAAGGCTAATTGTATATATAGACTAGCTTGGTGATGGAGTTGTTAGTTTAGGGAACCCATATTAATGGCCTAACAACATACTTTGGGAGAAGAGGATTTATGAGCTATTAAAGAAGCATTTCTCTTGGCTTACATTAATGAAGGATGTACATAAAGTGTTAGAGAAGTATATAGTATGTAAGAAAGCCAAATGGAAGAATGAACCTTATAGAGAATATATGCCATTACCTATCCTAGCTCAACCATGAACTGACCTAAGTATGGACTTTAGAATTGTCGATGATAGGCAAGGGAAAGGATTTAATTATAGTGGTTGTAGATCAATTTAAGAAGATGCCCAATTTGTCTAATGCCACGAGATCAATAATGCTTTATTTGTTACTAACCTCTTTGTGTAAGAGATTTGTGACAGCATGAAGTTCCTCATAGCATTGTTTCAAACTGAGAATCAAAGTTTATGAGCTTTTTTTTCGAAGACAATATGGAAGAGACTTGGCACCAAACTTATGTTTGGCACATCCTACCATTACCGAATTGATGGCTAGGTTAAGGTTATCAACAGAATTATAGGTGCCTTACTCTAAGCAATAATTGTTAAGAACCTTGCTAACTTAAACTTATGTTTACCTATTGTTGAATCTGTTTACAATAGGTCTATACACAATTCAAATAGTAAGTCTCTATTTTAGGTCATGTATGAGAACAATCCAACCATTTCAATGGGTATGATCTTCGTTTCAACCTCAAAGGAGGAGAGTTCAAGTGGCACTGACAGACGTATAAAGGTATGTTTACCTAAAAGTTGCATCAAAAGGCATTTAGGTACCTTATAAAGGTATTAACAAAGTAGTAAGAGTTCAAAAACCAAGGAAGGAAGGCCATAAGTTTGAGACCGAAGACCTATAGTTGATTGACTTAAGTAAGGATTGATCTCCTAGCTACAAAGTTAGTAAATTATCTTTCTAAGCGTATGATCCATTCAAAGTCTTGCAAAAAATCCACAAAAATGCTTATGAACTAGATTTTCCTAAAGGCTTTGGTGCATATCTAACCTTTAATTTAGGTGATTTGACTCCTTAAGTGCCGAACGAGAAAGAACTAGAAGAACCTCTTAATTTGAGGCTAAATCATTAACACCACTAAGGTAATGATGGGAACTCAACCTTCGAACTAATTACACGAGCCAAGCTTTCACAACTTTTCCTAGTGTTGAGAATCCTGAGTAGTCAAACGTCCAAGGGCAAGTTGGCCTTCATCTAAGACAATGGGCTACATCATTTGTTGAGTTATGACGACCTCCTTAAAGCCACTTAGTTAAAGGAGGGCATTAATTGTCTAACCTTAAGCAGCTTCAAAGGCCCATTTGACTGAGAACTCTTTTAACTCAAACCAACCTCCTATGATAGTCTCTGACCTATTTGGACCCCCATTAATCTAAATGCCGACCTGTTCACTTTATTGCCTTCGTTTACTGGCTCAATCAATGCTCAACTCAACCTCTATATAAGTTTGTCTTTTCTACCATGGGCATTACTATTGCCAAGATGACACTATTCTGATGCCTGACAAAAGGACATGCATATCTAGAATTTTCCTTTTTGCTTCTTCACATTTTTACCTTCCTTGAGATCATCCTAAGATACATATTTGGAATGAACTATTTTTTCTTTCTTCTATCTTTTTTCCTTAAAGAGACCTATTATAAATAGTCTCTTCTTTTGTAATTCATGTCATCTTTGTTTCTTGCAAGTAGTAGCATGAAGTTACTTCCTATCTTTTGTCGATCCCTCTAGCAAAAATGGTGAGGAATCCTAATTTATTGCTTTGTGATTTATATTAAGGTAGTATCTGGGTTGTGTTGTGTTCATTTGGTGATCGTCTCCATTCAAGTAGCTCATTAACAAACTCCTTCTAGGTGCATCAATCAAGAACTATAAACCTATACTAACTCGAAAGGTTCCCTAAATAATCGCCTATCTTTAAAGAAAATCATTACCTTTCTTCTTGATTAATTTATGTCTGTTTTAATTTCTAGTTTAATTTCTGCTTAAGCATTGCAACTAACTCTGAATCATTTAAATTGATTACTAAAATTCAGTAGTTTTCATTTTTTAATTATCTAAGTGTTTTAAAGGCATTATGAAGTTTAAGGTGAAAGGGTGATTCCAAAAGATATTTTTTTGCTAAGCAATTCAATTTTGAGAGTACACTTTTCTAAGATTGTAGTTAATTGTCTTGTCCTTAAAATATTTTCATTTGATTTGCATTATTTTGTTTGAAGATAAGAAAAAGTTTAAATGTAAGGATATTTGATGACATGAATTCAGCATTATTTTTAATGAGTAATTTGCTGATTTAGACTTTATTCTTATTGATTTTATGTTATTTTGAGCTTAATTTACTTTATTATTATTTTTAGGGACTATGGGAACATTTCATGAATTTTTAAAGGATTTTTATACAATTTCAAGGTTAATTGAAGTGAAAACATGGATCAAGGAGTAAAGCATAAAAGTTTCAATTAAGGAGCAACATCCAGTAGAGACTATGATCTAAGACCACATTTGTGATCCCTCATCATGAATTTTCATTAAGAGTTGAAGATTGCAAACAAAATACGAGAACATACCCAAACTTCATGGCTATGTACTTTAGGCATGGAGTTATAATGATTTCCTAAACTTCTATTTTTGTTAGGTTTTCTTTGTAATCTTAGGTCTTCTTTATAATATTAGGTCAACTTCTTATAAATAGACTTATAAGCTTAGGGTTACCAAGAGAGCCTTTTGAGCATTAGTTATTAGACTTTAGAATTACCAAGGGGGCTTTTCTATTCTTCTTCTCTTTTTATTTTAGTTATTATGTCTTTATTTTAGTACTTAGTAAATCATTATTGAACCTTATGTTCTAAGAGTGATTTTTATTAATGAATTTCAATCTATAATTTTATTTATTACAATCTAATTACAGCATTCATATTGTCATTAAATTAATAGTTATCCAGGTTATTAATTCAATGTTTGAGTTTACTGCATTGGATAGATAAGTGTAATTAGAGAGGATTAGGATTGACTAAGGGCCTGTTTAGATTGTCTTTTTTTCATCTGTATCTAATCTTTGTTTTATCCATATTTGTTTCAAATTTAGTGTTTAAAAAACTATCTTATCTGTATTTTAATTATTTATGTTTTCATAATTATGATAAAAATGATGATTGAAGTATCAGAAATGAGAAATGAAAATTCGTGTACTTTTAAAAGAAAAGTTTTGAAAAATATATATATATATATTATACATTGAAAATTACTAGTTTAAGAGCTAGGTAATTGAACAATTTAAGGGTATCGTTGTTAAATATAATTAGATGTACTTACATGTCCAGTTCCTTGTAGAGTTAATATTTAGACTTAACATCCGTTTTATTTATATTATAATTTAATTAAGTACATTTATCTATTAAAACGGTATACACTCCTATCACTTTTTTTGTAGGTTCTAGTAGATATACCATGACCAATTAACCTTTAAGCATAAAAAAGTTAACATAGGGATTTAAAGTAAAGGGTAATTGAAAATGAAGATTTACTTTCATATCAGTATTTTAAAAGTCAACGTAGTTTTCTCAATTTAGTGTCATATATATATATATATATATCTTTAAAATCCTATGTAATATATGCTTTATTATATAAAATGTTCCCTAAATAACTACAGTGGCTAAACTAGATATGCTCTAGAATAATATAATCAATGTCATGTATACAACAACTAAATGGTCAACTCTTATAGTGAGCTAATAGGCATCGTGGAATTGTTACAATTCTATATATTTCAAGCGTGACAATTCTCCCCAAAATATCATTGATAGGATTAAAATTTTTCCATTCTGATGATTCATGCTTTTGTCATGGTATATCCTAATCTTGAATATCAACAGACTAGCTTTTTCTTGCAAGTAAAATGTAAGATTTAGTTTCTACGATCCTAAGTTGCATGAGCGTTTTATTCATTATAATTTATGCAATCTTATATGTAATCTAATCCTTCCACCCGTTATTGCAAGATTCTTATTACATGGCAGCTACGATTATCGCAAACTTACTAAAATAAAGTCTGCTTTGGATTTCCATCGCACCTTGATTACTGGAGTATCTCGATTCTTATCTCAATTCTCTGTGGAGTTCTTAATATTATTAGCAGGCTGTCCACAGCTTCAACGAATAAAATCCCAAAATTTTTGCAAAGAAATATAATTAGATACAGGTCGAAATTACTTGTATACTATAGGAGTAATCTGTCAAAAAGATTTGACAGCATTTCTCGATAGACTTTTAATTTAGATCTACCTTTTCTCTGTTTCAAAAAAAAAAAAAAAAAAATCTGTTTCATTTTTGAATAATATTCATCTTAGCTTATATGACCTAAAGATTTCCCTATTTTACGGAGGTATGATCCCCTTCCTTAATTTTTAATTTTTTTTTTTCTCCTTATGAATTTTCTTTAGGAAGCAGCTTTATCTTATTTAAATATTTTTTCACTGAAGATATTTTATTAGAATTTCGCTTTAAAAAGCTAGCAGCAAGTTGCTCAACCGAAGTATCCAGCATCACCGTAGAAAGCCTAGCCCGTCACATATATATATATTGAGGTGCGGACTTGTTCCTACATGCTTGGTTGGGAAAGCGGTTTAAGTAGCGCATGATTGAGTGAGTTTTTTTTATAAAACCAACTCAAATAAAACCATGTTGCCGGTATTTGACACCGTCATCCTGGTGGCTTCTACTTAACGAAGATATATGTAGACTAGACAATTATTTTAGCTCAATAACCAGGTTGATATATAATCATTCGACTCGTTTAACCTAATAAAAACTCTATAGGGTATTAACTCATAAAATTTAGAAACAAGCTTTAGAACATAATCAAAAGCCTTCTAGACTGTATGATCAGATTTTTGAATTATTAAAAGAAATTCTGATGAAAAACCCAATTTAGTACGAAATAATAATAATATTTTTTTTTTTTACCACTAGAAATAATAAATTATTTTGTTAACTTTTTACCTTAAAAGACTAACAAATATATTGAAACCCAGTAAAAAATAATGAATTATTTAATTGACTTTATTTTATATTTTTTATTAAAAAAATTAACAAGTACTATGTTTATAGAAATCCTTTAAGAACATATTTACAATAACTCACCATCCCAAAAAGACTATAATTGAAGATACCATTATTTTTGGTACAGAAATTCTTATAAAAATGGGAGATAACCTATTTTAAGTGTGGTTTAAACTATTGATTTACATAATCAAAAGTAACTAATTAGGTTTACAATGAAACCTACAAATTGATCACCTATCCAATTATTAGTATCACTTGAAAAAGCTTAAGACCCGTTTACGAAAAGTGGAAATGGTTAGAGTGAACAAATACTTCGAGATAAAACAAGACAAGTTAAATTGAGGCCCCTTTACCATTCTGTAGGAAGGCTTGTTGCTAAAAATCATTTCACCTCTTTTTGCTAAAAATCATTTCACCTTTTTTAAGAAATCAAAGGGCATTACTTGAATGCAAATGCGGGTACATGCAAAGAAATTATCAAAAGGGTTGTATTTGCAAGAGAATTGAAAGTTCCTACCATAATGCATGATGTAAAAGTAAATATTTTATGTAATCAATATCGGATAGTAGTTATAATACAAAATTCATAATAACTTTAAAGACAGATTTTAATAATAGACAAAAAAAAAAACATATAAGATTCTAAAAAGCCCAAAACCCTATAAAATAAAAGTTTTGTAAAGTTTTAAGAAAAGTTAAACTTTATAAAAGCGGGTTGGGGACATCCCCGATTGCATCCCTATTCAATCCTCTCTCAGTATCTCTCCCAAAACCTATGATCCAATCGATATATTCAACGGAATTCTCTTTGACCATCATTCAGGACACTCCATTGGTGCAACAAATTGAAGTTCTATGCTGCTGAATATTAACTAAAACCTTAGCATTAGCCACTTCGAAACATTTAGTTTATTATTAGAACGAGTTGATGCTGTCTACAATAACCATGTGTAATATTTTATCATTTCCAGAAATTAAAACTTCGCAAATATAATAAGGAATATATAAGGAAAAAACCCTCAGCAATTCCTTAGACAATATCATGACGGTCGTCAGATACAACAGAGGTATTATTTTCCAGTGAAGATTGCTTTAACGAGTCAGAAGATACAACGGAAAATTCCCAACAGCGCGTAAACATCTATAAGTGAAAGAGGATTTTTCTTTCGGTCACTCAAAAAGCAATCACATCCTTGGGAGGAAGATGGAAATAAATTCTTTAAAAATAAAATTACCATTTCACTCTAAGAGATAAGGCACGCTTCCAACTCGTTAGCGACTAACTATTAAATTTCAATTTCCAATTCCTTCCTTATTTGAAGGAAACTTATATTTAAAAAAAAAAAAAAAAAAAGACAATTACCATTTCACTCATTGAGATGAGATGAGATGAGATGAGGCAAACACTTTCAAATTATAAGAACTTCTATTGGATTTCAATGAAATATAAAAATTATATTATATACTCTTGTTCTACTTTCATTATTTCCGATTCCTCCCTTACCCAAAGAAAATTCATTTCACTTTCCATTCCTTCTACATACTTTTCTGTTTGAAATTTGTGTCACCATGAGCAACTAATAAATCAACATAATACAATACACGGTCTTGGAGAACACATCGAGAGAAGTGTGAACATACAAGCTCTAGTCTCTCTTGGCCGCGTCATTACGAAAAACTCTTTTTAAGGCTAGAAATTTGAGAAATTTGGGAGAATGACACACTAGCCCTCAAATATGTTTTTTTTTTTTTTTTCTAATGCATTTAGATGAAGATGAACCAGCAGAAAACATAAAACTAAATTCCATCGAGGAGTGTGGAGGTTCAAATACAAGTTAATACGTGACCACTTACCAATTTTCTCACGTAGATTGCCCAAAATCCCACTGAACACGTACTTCTACAACTGATTTTTTTTTTTTTTTTTCTTTCCCCCCACCCCCACACAACACGCCCCGCCCCCAGCCCACCCCCCGCACCCGCACCCTCCTTTGCTGCAAGTGCTTTTTACATCGGTCTCTCTTTTAGTTATAGATGATGAGTTCTTGACACCATACATATGTATATACACTAACAAACGACCCACATACGTTACTAATGTTAAAAAATAATAAATGATTAAATAAAATAATTTATTGAGAAAAAATAAAATAAATCAATCATGAAATGTTTATAAAACTATTTTTTTTTTTCCTTTTTCTTTTGAATAAAAAATGAGCAAGTATGTATATTAATTGATGATTTGATTATATTTAGTATCAATTATTACAAAAAATGTATAAAATAAATCTTACAAATAAATATTTTTGCTTAATATAATAAATAATAGATAGATAAAAAAGGTTTTAAATGACTTTGAATATGTATGATTTTAAATTTGTATAAAAATTAAAAGTTATATGAGATACCTGCAAAATGTGAGTGTGAGTGAGATTAGAATTGGAAATGAAAGAGCATTTTTTACAGAAATTACAGAAAATGTCAAATTTAGTCATATTATAATATTTTTATTATTGTTTTTTTTTTTGTTATATAATTTTGAATTAAAGATCTAAATAATAATTTTATAGAAAGTGGTTACTTAAAGCCTTTTTTAGCTTTACTAATATAGATATACATATACAGATGGATGGGGAGAGAATGAAACTAAGATAACTTAAAGCCTTTTTAGCTTTACTAATATAAATATAGATATTGTACAGAAGGATGGAGAGAGAATGAAACTAAGATAACTTAAAGTCTTTTTAGCTTTACTAATATAGATATAGATATACTTATACAGATGGATGGGGAAAGAATGAAACTGAGTAACAGGCAACTCAGTTTCTCTACATACTTCTTCTAGACCATTCTTAATGTTTTTTTGACATGAAGTATTAACATTAACAATTAGGGTCCTACAATATAAAATTTGGGCTTCTTTTTAAAATATAAATAAATAAAACCTGTTAATAAGTATACACATTTACATTTTCCTTATAATTATTAAAGCGAAAAGCCAATTATGCTACTTAGCTTAATGAAAGAATGACAGTTAACTAGAAAGGAGGCGGAAAAAAATTCCCTTAATTAAGCAAAAGATTTGCTCATTTTAAATTGTGATTGCATTTATTATCAATAAGTAACTTTTTCATACTATCAAGGCCTTATAGTGTAGTGACAACATCGTTGATTTCCTTAAAAAAATTGAATCCTGTCAGAGTTCTCCAGGGGAAACCACCACCACAGCTGGTTGCCTTAAAAATTACTAGTTACTACAAACATGCTAATCGGTACCACATGAACGTTTACTATGAATTTTTATTTAAGAAAAAAAAAAAAAAAAAAAAGGAAATGCCTTCTATGCAGTTGGTATTTTTGTGAACAACTGTTAGCCGAACCCTTCTACTCAGAAGAGTACTCTTTAATTGAAAAAAAACAGAATTAATTCAAATGTTAAATATATTCATTAAATAAAAAAAAAAAATTGTTTTTAAACCAAACATTGTAGCAATTGACTTACCAATCTCTTGGGGACTGCACTGAACGCGCCTCAAAAACTTCTTTCCCTTCTGATGCATTAAGCAGGCAGATGCTCTTGTGCTACTTCAATCGAAATTCAATGTAAATTAAGAACATCAGAACTAAAACGACCTTTCCCAGTCTCAGAAGGCAGACATCATATTACATATATTCAGTAGACAGATAATCAAAAACAATCGAATCAACTGACGGTCTCCTCGAGTATGAATAAGCACTAGCATAAGAACACTTCAATCTGTATTTAAGTTTAAAGACTCTGGAATTTTGAAAATGCAAAAAAATTAGGGCATCATATCATAACAGCAAAACAAATGAACAGAAAATATATTCGCTAAGCAGCCTCTAAGGAACGAAAATGACGTGTTTATGCGTAGGGACGCAACTACAACACCTTCTGATCAGCCATATCATCACCTCTCACCGAACAACCAAACCTATGTTAGGAATCAAAGAGCAGTTCCTCAAACTAATTACACGAACAGATCATGGAAAATCTACCTTCATTAATCATCAAGTCGATTTCCGTTCGGTGTTTCAGGTCTTGTGTGTCTGCGATTTCAGTCCTCTACCTCGCTAAATCAGCTCTCGTGTATCGTCATAAAGTTGCAACGAAGACAAAGATTTATGTGCCACGAAATTCATGACTTAAAATTACAAATTGGAACTTAAAATCACCAGAGAAAAAACGAAATTTACAAAAGGAAAGACATCTGCTTTCTAAGAGGACAGAATTTATCGATAAAAGCTTTCACATGAATAGACATGATATAATATATAAATATATATGGAGTATTATCCTGGAGGAAGAACAATCAACCAGTTAATTGTCTTCCTTAGGACTTCAAAAAATTGCATAAAATAAGACATTTTCAAGGTAAATGGGCCAGACGGTCAAAAGAAAGACTTGACTCTTTAAACCATATGTGGAAATGAGGACAAGAGAACAATATCTCTACTTAAATTTACTTTAAATAGCAAGGATATATGATGTCTGAAAAGAAGAAGACACATATGGAGGTAAGAAGATGAAACAAGAGTGTCTGTTAGGACCATACTATACTAGTCTACTAATGAAATGGTCCCAAAACTATGCATGGTTTAACTTGCATATAGTAAAGCACAATGAGCATGGAAAGGCACGCACTTCACATGATGCTACGCTACTCAACCAACCACTACAAACCACCGTAATAAACTATAAGCATGCGAAGAGAACCACACAGAACTGCAGTGAATTTATGTATATATACATATACATATGTATGTATGTATATATATAATAAGCTTTAACATCAAGTAGAGCAAATTAACAATTACTAGGATCCGGGACCAAGAAAGTTAAAACCAGATATTTCAAACATTCAAGAATAACATAAAAAGAACCATAATGACATAAAATAGCCACTATTCAATCAAACAGGAAAACATTTGCTGTTAACCCCAAAACCAAAATACAATATCAGTACCAAGTTTAACCCCCAAAAGATTTGTAAATTCGTTCGAAGTCAAGCTTACTAGCAAGTCAGCTATAAATATTCTCTGCCATGTTCGAAGCCAAGCTTACACAAAGAAGAAGAGGTATATTAAGTTCAAGCAGGCACCGGAACATGACAGAAGGAGCAGTGAGCACGCAAAAGCAAAGGTATAGACTTCGATACAATTGCCCTCTGTGTGCTCACTCTCTTCTGTCAAATTTCCTATGTTTAAACTAATCCTAAACTTACCTCTACCAACTTCAAATAAATAAACGCATTACATTAAAATCCGAAAGCACAAAAAGGGCAAGAGCACATGAATTTATACCAGAACGCGTAATTATAGTATTTGACCGGCCATATTAAGAAGAAAAGCAAACAATATCCTGGTGAATAAAGGAGTGAATTGACCCAGATCTGTGAAGATAAAGCAGACCCCCCTATTTCGGGAAAGCAAAGTAACCAAAGTCTCCAAAAGATCTTTACCCATACATACACACTTTTTAGATCGGCAGGGATAAATATAGAAACCCGTAAAGAAGATGAAGAGTTATATTAGGGTTTCACTTCCACACATCAAGTACAGGAAACCCAAAAACCTTTCTTCTTCTTTACTCTTTCTCTCTCTCCCTTTTCCTCATCTCTCCTTCATGCAGGAAGTACAGGTGTCGGTACCACGTGTCATGTGTCTCATGCTTTTATTAAACTTTTTTGGGGGGTGAAGGTGAATGTATCTAACAGTGCCGCAAGCGACCTGACCGCTGTGTATTTGTCGTTTGTAGCTGTGGACTAAAACGGCTACCCAACCAAATTGGTAAAGATATGTTTTTGTCCATTGATGGAGTGTGTGTGTGTGTGTGTTCCTCAAGCGGTCTGGTTTATCAACAATAAATAATATAAATTATAAACAGTGGGGTTTCTTGTTTGTGGTCTGACCGTAGTTTATAGAGCGTATGACGCGCGATTTTTTCTTACAGGAGCGTGGTTTAAATAAACCATATATTTTAAAAACACAACCAAAATTGCAATATAAAATACATAGCAAAAATATTGTGTAATAAATATATAAACAGCTCTCTAACGGGTCTCTACAGAATGAAAAGGATATTTGTTGCTATAAATACACCCTGTACAAGGACAAGTTGAGGGCAAGTTATTTATATGTTTTACAAAAGATATCTATGATGCATCGCTTATTAATACATATAACATATTGATATCAATAAAATCTTTCTTATTAGAATCATACGTATTAAGTTTGCAAAGATGGGTGTCGTCTCTCAATTTTTGCCGGTAAATATTAGGGTTTTGCACTTAGAAGACCTACAAAACAACACGCTATAAAGAGATGTTAGGAGATTATTCGACATGACCACTTTGATACTTAAGTTAGCAATGAGGTTTTTGAGAGTAGAGAGTGATTTGAAATAATATACAAGCGTGATGTGTAAAGTATAAAGAGTTTTACCGTTGGGTAACAATCCGGTATTTATAGTGGAGTAAAACCAACAGTTACAGATCAGTTAGTAAAAGAGATCTTCTCCCATAAATATGAGAGAGTAGAATGTTATATTCGACGTGTTTCACTTATTTTAGACATGACTATTTCATATTAATTAATCATTATCTTATACATTCTAGTCATTACAAGACTTATTGGGCTTAGTTAATGTAAGCCTAAGAATTTGGCCCATATGAGGCGAGCCCTAAATCATGAGAAGCGTCAAATCCAATCAAGTTTGAGGGACTCATGTTTAAAATACCCTATCGTAAAATTTAAGGTAAAACAAAAGTAGTAAGAAAGATTTTTAAAAAATGCCAAATAGAAGGAAAAAAGATAGCCTATTTTCTTATTTGGATATAGTAGAATGGAGATATATGATTATGAAGGAACCGTTGCTTAAAATAATAATTAAAAACACTTTTGACCATATAATTACTATGGCTTCGTTTTGGTTTGTCTTTTTTTGTCTTGGTCCGATTTAGGTTTTCTTTTTTTTTTTTTTTTTATATCTTATCTGTTCCGGATTTAATTTGTATATGTTTAACATCTAATATTGAGAAAAATATTTTATCTATATATTATCTATTCATATTTCATAATTATAATTAAGTTAGCAATTAGAGTATCAAAATTAGGAAATGAAATTTCACATACTTTTGAGAGAAAAAAAAATTGAAAAAATATATTTTAAGCATTATTAAATGGTAAATAAATCCAACTTTACTAAGATTTGTTGAATAATTAATTTAGATGAAGGGTATATATAAAATTATAATTTCATTTTTCTGTGTCTTATTTTTATGAAATGCAAAACTCAAAGACACACCAAAAAGATACCAATAGGGGCTTTGTTTGATTTGTCATTTTTTTTTTTCATCTTATTGGTGTATTTTTTATGTCCAAAAAAGATAATGAACAAGCTTGCTAAGAGTATTTTGAAGAGAGCAGTGGATGAAGTCTTTGGTATTAAGCCTTCTCCACGTTTTATTCTTTTTGTCCCTCTTTATTTTCTGTACCTGGGATTTGTTTATCTTCTGCTATTGATATTTATTGTCCTGCGATTAGGTCTACGAACCATGATATGGTTTTAGTCGAGGCAGGATAATCATTCTACCAATTTTTGCAGACATGTGATCCTGTTTTCTTTATCTTCTTTTCAATGAAGTTTCTTTGTTTACCTAAAAGAAAAAAAGGTAATAAAAACTTAAAATGAAAAGCCACCACTTTTCTTTCCTAATAACTTCAATTTCGAAGAGAAAAAAAAAAAAAAAGCCCTAGAGAGCAATTTCCTTTATAAATTCATCCACTCTTATCTTTCTTCCTTTTTCAAATAAGGGAAAGTTTCTTAAAAGTCTTACTTTCCTCCCATTTTCATTCCTTTCCCAATACCTTTCTTCATTCCAAACATATGCTTAATTAACATACATATAAAAAAATAACAAAGTGAAAAGTTTATTCGTTTAATTTTATAACATGTGTCAAGGGAGAACTCACAAACACTATCCATGGGAGAACTCATTAACATTATCCATGTACAAATAGGAAAATCTTTCACGTTGTCTAAGGTCTACTATTCTATTAGTGATCATATAAATAATAAAATGTCACTTTTTGTGCCATTGGTAAATGATCAAAAGGATACATTTTTATAGGCTTCTTTTTTTCATAAAGTATATAATCAAGATATTAGGAAGTATCATAATGGATTATGGAACCCTTTATAGGTCGTCCATTCTTACATGGAATAGTTTTTAGAGTAAAAAGGAAATTTTACATATTCAAATATACTTACTTTTTAAAAAGTTTACCGTCAATCTTAAAGGATGAAAATTTTAATTTGGATATAATGTCAAATGCACTATTATATTTTTAGTTAAGCATAGATTAACTGTAAACCCTCGGAAAAACAGTAGTTGAACCTTAACTCGAGCCCGAGTGTTCTAAACTGTACAATAAATCGATAAGGCGAATGATAATAAAAGAAAATGAAGTTTAATAAATCAAATATAACACCGATAACAAAACTTTCGGAATTTATCAAAACTCTAAATCGTTTACTAAAACCTTAAAACTCGTTTATGCATTATTAATCGAAACCGAGCTCAAAATTGCTCGAGACCCTAAAATCATAAACGTAAACCTATAAAATAGTTAAATATTATACAATAGCAATAAAATTATAGTCAAATGTAATTTTCGACTAAATCGCCTGTTTGTATGACATTGTAATGAAATTACCATAATAACTTGTAAAAATTATAATTGTAATGAATACCAGTTAAATTGATAAAATTTCACAGAATTTTGAAAACTAATCTACGAGGAAATTCGTTATAATTTATATGATTCGAAAAATTACACATAATT